>JARJEB010010480.1:0-16401 GCA_030264535.1 Liometoxenus newtonarum | reverse complement strand
TGAATCTTGAATTATAGTGGCTTGCCGTCCATTTTTAAGCTCTATATGAATAAATTTTTGTTCTTGCCTAGATATAAAATTTAGCCAGTTATATGCAAATTTGTGTTTTGACTTGAATGTCACCGACCGATTTCATTTCTTTTTATTTCATTTCTTAACAGAAGGATGTCTACTCGCGTGCCAAATTTCATGCCGATGCGTTGCGCGGTTCGACTGGAATTTTGTTCATAAGATCACACACAAATTTGACAATTTAGAAATTATTATCTCACAAACTGTGCATCCTACGAGAAAAAGTTATAGGTGTTGAACTGGACAGACCTGCACTACCTATATGAACGTATTTTTTGTTTGGCCGTGATTCGCAAATTTTTGTTTTGACCTTTACGTTATATGCCCTAGTGCCCTTCTTTAGCGACCGATTTTACTGAATTTCGAACCAGGTCTGCTCGCAACGAGACTGCACCTATGTGCCAAGTTTCGTTCTGATCCGTTGCTTGGTTCAGCCGGAATTTATCCACAGCGGACACACATAGCACACACGCTGACATCAGGCCAAAAACCATTTTTTCGGAATCAGGAAAGCGAGATTCGTGGAGATCTGATCAAAACCCGACATCGAATTTTCGCCAGCAACGAAATGTTTAAAATGTTTTAAAAACGAGTCATAAACTCAATGCAGTTTCTGTTTTGTCGGGTTGATGGAAATCCGCCTTTATGAGCAAGCGCCGAGCATAGAAGCTCATTTCATTCCATGTACATGTTCATGACATTGATGTGATGAGGTGAATGTTAATTGTTCATTAGAGGTTGCTTCCTAATTAATTCAATTTATACAAACGTGCAAAGCGTTCACGCATTACTTGATTTTTATTTAGCAAAAATTTAATTATAAATCTCATCACATGAAGCGTGGAGTTGAAGAAGTTTGTTTCGCACTTTCGAATATGTATATATATATATAAAAATATTTTTGCACATCCACTATGTTATGAACATTTTGTGTAATAGAATTTGTGCTAGCGCAGTTGCATAAGGCGTTATATCCATAATGTAACACTTCAATCCATCTCCTTCCTTCTCGTTCTATGTTCTATGATTTTACTGACAATTGTTGTTTGGGTTGCAAGCTGTTTGAGATTGTTCGAGGTGTAACCTCGCGTCTGACTTTTCGGTTGACGTTTGACTCTTCGTTCGACTTGTTGCATGGAACAGTAGTGATCTCTTACCGTGACACCGTGAGTGATTTTGTGAATTAAATTGGCATATTGTTTCTAAAATAGTATTCGCAACTCTTTGTGTTGAGAAGGGTCTTATGAGCAAGTAATAAAACTTGTTGCGAAAATAACTATTCAATCATTACATTAGGTAAATATATGATTGTTTGAATAATTACACTTGTCCTGATTTGTAGTTATTATTATTTTATTAATTTAATGACAATTACATTCATAAACCATAAATGAGTTGCAGTTGAATAAGAAAGACACTTGACCATAATAATAAAATATATGTAGATACAAACGTTGCATTGCATTGGATTGGATCATTTGTGGTTATTATTAATACTATTATTAGTAATAACATTATAGCGGACGCGCAATCATCAAATTGCATCAAACTCATCATCTTGGACATTCTCCATCACTCCGTCATTCTCATTTCAATTTAATTCGTTTCTCATCCACATTTAAACTTCATATACACTTGAATTTTATATTAAATATATTCGTCAACGTGCTGTGAATACTATAAATTAAGTTAGAAGTAAGTATAGATATTATGCGTTGATTAGTCAAGTATAATTGTGGGATGCGTTTTTAAGTCTCAAGTGACCGTGCACTTCAAATATTTGATGAGTCTTCGAGAGTCGAGAGTCTTTCCGTATAATTATTTCAGTTGCTTTCGATTGACCATTGTAAATTTACTTGGAGTAATTCCGTTGTAGTTCCCAATAACTCCAAGCTCATCGAAAGAATGGAAGATGGACGCATGGTAAAATGTTTCTTAAATATTCGAATATAATAATAATAAATATATAAAGTGAAGACATCGATTGATGACTTGGAGTTGGAGAAAATGTTTATTAATTTATTTACGTGCCGTGAATTAAAATTATTTAATTAAATACTTAGATATCTAATAAATAATAGTATATTATTCAATGAGCGCATATGCAGGCTATTATATGCGAGGGCGAAGTTTACGTAGCGAGACGTTAGTCGAGCGAAGTAATCGCCCGAGCATATAAGAGCGCATATGCGCGAATTGAATACTATACTTTATCTGCGACGACAAAATTTAATTTACCTTTCAAACTTAAAAATTCAACCATGGAATTCAACACATAATCCTAGGTGACGTTTTAGATGCAGTCCGTGTGTCACATATCATTATTGAATGCAGCGTAAAGTAAATCACTAGAGAAATAATGACCTACTATTGACGTGTGTCAAGTTCCATTATTCGCGAGCGATATTAATGTGGGTTATATGTGCCTGCACACACAACTAATAATGGTTGTTTTACGTGGTCGTCCCGGATACAAAAAAAATTAAACTTTTTGTTCGCTTAATAACGCAATGTTTCGAACGCATATTTCTAATAAACTTCATTGGGAATTGCTAAATAATTGCATATTTTTTTCTTTTTCTCATATCAATTCATTTATTCCCACAACGAGCGTAACTAACCAGCGATAGCAATTTGATTTTCTTCGGTAGCGTTTCTTCTATTCCATTCATTTTTCATTCATTCCATGGCTTGATGCTCACTATTACATTGCAAAAGTAATTGCATTTGCGCATAGTATGGAATATTTTTGCGTTTACATTATTACTTTACAAGAAGTATTTACTATTTATTTTAGTACATACATGGGAGCTTAAAAAGCTACTAATAAACGCATTGCAAGTTGAAGCAATCGTCTCTTCGAGTTTTTTTTTTCCTTTTTATAGGTATGTATATACTTAAGTACTTTATTTTATATTATTTTATTTGTTAAAGGGAAGAAAATCTATTGGTTTCACAATTCACAATGAAATCGCGTCCCTTTTGCGTATTCATGAGCCGCAATGAAATAAAATAAAACAGATTAATTTGCTAAAGACGCACCAGAGCTTGAAAATCTGTACAAATACTAATTTAAAAAAATGCACCCGTAACCAGTGTCATAGATAGAGATAAAATATCACAATCCGCGATCGTAAAATATATATTTAAATGGATTTTCTTCAAGGATTTTCGGTTTTTGTTGCTTCTCAACTTGCTCTTGCTGAGAATTGACTATTGATTTGCTTATTACTTATTTCTTAAACATATTCTCTCTTTTTTGTTAATTCTTCTCTTGTACATAATGTACCTATATCTATACATTTTCTCGACTGTCAATTATTAAAAGTGCCAGCAATTCTCGGCAGGCAAACGGCAGGATCTTTCTTTTCGGATCTCAGCAAGTTACAAAGTTGAAAATACCAAAATTGTTTATAAGATTATAGGAATAAATTATTTAGGCATATTAAATGGACGAAGGTGATAAATTTCAATATTTTATTATGTAGAACAATTCTAAAAACTTCAATATTACTAAGCGGTTTCCTACAATATGTAAATTGTATGTACTTAATAAGCAAAGTACACAAAGTACAATTTTTGTAATAACATAGATGTATTTATTAGAATAAAATATGGCTGGATAAAAGTGGAAATTTATCCAGTGGCGGATTTCCGAACAGGAGGTGGAAGCGGCCGCGTGGGGCCCCCGAATGTCAGATATTTTTGTAATTATTTGGCTTTAAGAATTAAAGAATTTAATTAACCGAAATTATGAGGAACACAAATATTCCCAAATAACATGTAGAGACGTGAAAAAAAAACAAAGAAAGAATAAAACTGTACCAGGATGAGGATGTAAACGTAAACTTTAAATTTGTACAGGTAGGTACTTACAGTGCAGCAACCTGTGACTTCAAAAGGAACAACGAAGAACCCAAAGTACCCACAACATCGAAGTCGAACGATTTAGGCTTTAGCGACTTTTGGATAGTTGGTTGGGAGTATGTTCTAAAATTCTAAAAGAGAAAGAAACTATCACCGTGCAGCATAATAAGAACAAATCTGAATCAATTGAAGAACTGAAGATGAGGAACGAGGAATCTTCATCTTCATTGCGCAGAGTTTCAAGCGCTAACTCAGTCTGTGTTCGTTCAGTGAAAGAACGAAGTTGAAGTTCTTTGCCTGTTTGCCTCTCTCATCTGCTCAACTCTCATTTGAGTTCGAAGTTGTTTCCTTTTCCTTGTTTCTCAGACCTCAGTTCACTTCTCGTTCTCTCATCTTCGTGGTCGTGTTCATCTTCAGAAGAATTGTACGAGCGTGCCGTAGACAACAAGCAAAGAAGCACAAGAACCAAGCATAATATTTTTATTGCTCGAGCATGCCTTACAGGTGATTCCTCACAAAGAAATAAAATATTGAGTCCGGCCCCTTATATACCAAAGCTAAAGCTGTATAGACAGAAAAGCATTGTTTATTGGTTGTGGGTGCCGTTAAAAATTACAAATTCACACTTAGAGTGCATATTTATGCATAATTTTAATATTTATTGATGATCGAAGATTTTCAAAGAATTCCAAAGTCTTTAAAACAGAATTGTTCATAATATAGTATTTTTTATTAAACCTTTTGCTTTTAAGTTTTTTTTTCCTTCAATAAGAAATTAAACAAACAATTCTTAAGTAACCAACCTTACCTTGTAAGTACGTTCCGCAAGTTTAAAGTAGTCTTAACCTTAACTTGTTCTTCTCTTAGTAGCAGCAACCTTTATTTACACCCACAGTGAAGATGTCTCAGCTCAGTTAGAATATTAAAGTTTAGCCCAGCATTGAACAGAGTCGTATAGGTATAAGTACAAGAACAACAATTAAATGCTCACAATTCGTTGTTTGTTTATAAATGTCCGCGCACGCACCAAAACAAACAATAAGCACGACAAAATATTTATTTATAAAGCTTGACTTTTATTTTCTTATTACAACTCTCGGTTCTGTTTGTTTCCGAGGAGAGTTGTCTTATGTTACGAGTGGTGAAGCGCACGTCGAACCGAACGAACGCGCACGTACTGCTCGGTCAACGAAATCGTGATCGTCCTTCCACTGACTCGACTCAGAACTATAAAATAAAGCCAAGACAAGACGCCAAAGCAGCCAAAGCGAAGGCAAAGTTCTGAGATGCCTTCGATGCTTCGATTGCCGGTCCAACTTCCCAAGTTGTTCGTTCGTTTGGATTGCTTCGAAAACAGCAACCGGCCCGGCGCGGAGCGTCAAATCTGGTCTTAGTTGGTACTTTTTGAATCCCTACTACCTTTTGAGCGCAACTTCTCCTGCTCCTGCTAACACCAATCAACGCCTCAAATCGAACAACCGGCCGGTGAGACACCGAAAAATCTTAAATATTTTGCAGTCAATTTCATCAAGAACATATTATACTCGTTTCCGCTTCGCTCCAGTTGAATTTATTTTTATAATTCTTAACCATTTCCCTTGAAAAACTATGAAATTCGTCGTTTTAAAACAAATTATATGAAATTTGAGTAGAAATAAATTATTTATTTATAAACAAAAATGTTTCAATAATTATAATTATTGGAAATACCAATGATTTATTGTGAAAATTGAAAATAATAAAAAAACAGAAAAAGAAATTAAATTATATAGTTGAATTTTGTTATAGACCACCAACATTACAGGACTTTTTCATCACACTTTCAAACTTTCATAAAGGTGGATTTCCATCAAACCATCCAAACCTGTTCTTTACTTTTGACTGAGAAATTTTGCATGAGAAATGAGATTGATCACGATTTCCGATCAGAATTACTTCTAGGACCGACGAGTACCTACAACGAATTCGTTGTGCATGTGGTCGGAAAGTTGTGCGGTGCGAATTTAACGCTCTGATCTCACAAGGCGCCAAATCAGCGTTATTTTCCACATTTGCGTTTTGTCAGTTTGTTGGAAATTCGCCTTAAGAATACAAAGAAGACATAAATTCATTGATAATGATTGTCAAGTTTTAAACTATCAATACCGGTATAAACGAGTTTATTTATAATTTTATTAATTATTTCTTTAATATTATTGCTACATCTTTGATATTTCATCCGTTAATTAAATTTTAAATTACACGTACTTCTTTCTTTAATAATTAACATGGTATTTATTTATTCAATTTATTAAATATTTTGCGCATTTCGCTTAACTCTTTTAATTATATAATTTGCATCTGCATGTGTGTGTGTGAATTTAATTGATAATGAAAAAAAATCATTTGAAATTTAATTTCCGACAAGCTTTTTATAAAGTTTTTAATTGTTCAAAAAAATTTTCCTTGCCATACTTTTGTCTTATTAACTTACGTCTTGTCTTTTCTTCCTATATTAATTTTCATTCATATTTCTTTATTTTTACATATAAAACTGGAAGACAGCAAACTTTCCCCAAAAATAGAAAAAGCTACAAACTAAGAAATTGAAAATATAAGTTACAACTTAGTGAGAACATAAATCCGTAAATTAATTCGGTACACATTTTGCAATCAAAATTGCGTGTGGAAAATGAAAATAATTATAAACATTTTTGGCATAGATTATTCTAATAATTAATAATTATAAATCTGTTCAAATAATCATTTAACTTAGTTGTTTATGTATAACAATTTTTAACAGATTAATTATGGGTGTGCCAATTTTCACAACACAAGTAACTTTTCATTTGCTAGAATAGATTGATTTTCATGTTTGCATTTGTGAGAATATAATTTCAACATTTAGAAATCAGCATTTTACTTTTTAATGTTTTTAGAATATTAGAACATTTAATTTTATAGAGAATGTACTCGTTTAATCGAAAAGGCGAAGTCGCAAGTTCATCCAATAATTTTTAGTTTTAACAACAAGTCAAGTAGTTACAGGCATTTAAACGTGTATTGCTTATTTGATTTAGAATCTTTTTCTTTTAATTTCTTTGTTTCGGACAAATTTCATTGTGTGAAAACAATGATTACCATAGAATAGAGATAGGAGATAGTGGTGATTTTTTTAGGACAATTTTTGATTATAAAAGTCAAAAACAAAAGTTAAATGAATGGAAGACGCAATATTGCGCGTTGTTTACAAATGTTTACGAAAATTAAATTATAACATAATACTCAGCGTTCCATTCATGTAGTTGCCATACTTTTAATTTTTATTATAATGGTTGAAATTATGGATATATTCAGTATTCGTACAATGGCAACAATATAAATGAAACAAAGAGTGAACAATGTTTTTTTTTTCAAAATCTTATAAAAAAATGGTTTCTTTCGAAAAATTCAGAGAAAATCTTACTCTAAATGTTAAAAAGTACCTTTTACAAGAAATATTGATGCAATTTATTATGCTAGATCACTAAATGATTGTTGATTGTGTTAACGTTTGTTTGCTTATGGTACATTGTAATTATTTTTTTAAATTTTATAACTTTGTTTAACTTGCAAACTTTATAAAAGTATACTTCATCGTTTTTTCCTTTCCCCTTTCTCTCTTCTCCCTTACATATTCATATTTGTATTCGTAGGGTTGTTCAATTGCCTTTTGTTACTCAACTTCTTTACAATAATGATAAACATAATAATCATTTAAATAATTTACAACTATTTTACAGATAATACATAATATTATATTATATAATAGTTATTACAATATTTTTTTTATATTAGGAAGAGCAAATATCACGGGTGATAGAAAAAATATAGCTTATCATGTTTCATTCTCGTTCTTTCATCGTAAAGTTCAACCGTTGATAGGTATTTTTATATTTTTATGATATAATTTTAATTTACAATAGTAATTTCTAAATTTTGCAAGTCGAAAATCTATGAAAACTAAGATGAATGTGCAAAAGTCTTTAGTTTCAGTGATAAAATATGTAATTATTTGTTCCATTTTCATTTTTAATTTATTTTTATTTGTGTTCATTATAATTTTCATCAAAGACAAAAATTATTGCTTTCATTTTTTCTTCAAGGATTTTTATAAACAATTCGAATTCTTTCATTTGCTTTTATATTTTTAAATAATTCATTCAGTTAATAGTTTAATAACCATTTCTTGTCTTTACAAGCTTTAAAATCAATAAAGATTATAAAATTATAAAAAAGAAGCTTAAAAAGTTATAATCAAATAGTTCGAGCACTTAAAAGAATTTTGTGTTGATAAATTAAACTGACTAAGTAAAAAGTGTTGTTTTTGTAAATTATTATCGCGTCAATCAACAAAATAAAAATACAAATTAAGTTTATAAAGTTAATATTATGATGAATTTGATAAATTAAATTTCTTTTCATTTATAAAACGAAACACGAACAAAATTGTTGTGTTTGTTTTAATTTTAAAAATAAATTTGGAATATAAAGCGCAAACATATTTTTGGTAACTTGCAATAATTTCTTAAATATTTTCTAATAGTCAAAATGTAATTTTGCCAATGGCAACTGAGAATAGAAATGAATTCAATCATTTTCAATTGAGATTAATGTGATCGTTTCATTTCTGTTGCTATTATTTTCTATTTTCTTTGTGAATCCGACGAATACGCAAATATTCACCTAAAACTTAATTTTGAATCGACAAACTTTTTGTACTTTTCATTTAATTGTTTCTATTAGGACAATAATTTCGATTGAAAATGATGGCAATCCGTGTACAAGAGTCAAAAGTAAATAAAGCTTCAATTGAAAGCAAACAATCGTAGAATGTAATAAAAAGTACCATGTTAACATTTTGCTAATCCTCTCATCGCAATAATTACATATTTAATAATATACTTAATAGTAATAAAAACAAATGATAAAATATATAGATATATATATGTTCAAATTCAAATAGAATCAATTAATTAATTACCATGTGTAATAATCATCATTCTCGTACATCGTAATCGTCGATAAATTGTAATCGCAATAAATTCCCTAAGTTTAATTAACAAATTCACTAACTAGAGCAAATGGTTCATATACATTAAAAATCTAAATGTACAATTGTATGTACACGAAAGGTATAAAAATCGTTTACTTATTTTTATTTTGCTTTTATAATCCCATTCGATTCAACTTTGTTTAGTAGGTAATTGTTCGGCCCTTATCTTCTTCAATTTCCTGTTTTTCTTACAAATATATGCCACTCTCCTTTGTAAGGATAATGTAAGAAAACATTAAATGGAGAAATTGAATTATAATGAGGCATGGTAGCGAAGAGTGCTTTTATTTTTATCAGTGGTGGTGAACTGGATGAATATTACCTTAATTAAAAGTATCGTTTCGAAGCGGTCGTCATTACCTCGTCTGATCCAATTCCAATTCGCGTCGCTGTTTCGCCCACTCGTTGTCAGGGACGATGAGGTTGTTGTTGTTGTTCTTAGGGAAACGTGACTTTTTGCGCAACAAACGCGGTTGAAACTGTTGAGGTTTCTCGTAGTCATCTTCATGTTGATAATGGAATCGTTTCGTTGGTGTTCCATCGAAATCATGATACGCAAAAGTATCATCGGGACTTGTGCGTTTTCTCGTATCGATACCAGCCAAATTCAATAATGTTTCGGCACTTTCTTTTATTCTCCGATCTTCTTCATCTTCAAAGTCTATTTTTACGCATAATGATGGTATGGGGACACTTAAAAAAAAGAATGTTTCTAGGTAATTATTGTTATGTTAACTTTTTGTTTGTAGACTACATACATTTTGTGTTTTTCTTCATCACTTTCGAAAGCTTCATCATTCGAACCATTTTGATTTTCAGCTGCACTGTAAGTATGATCTTGACTAGGTGAATTCGTAATGATCATTCGTTTATTCATACGATGTCGGGGACCATTTCGTAAGCTCAACATAACGGCAGCGGCATCAGCCTCATCCAAAGATTCCGAATCGGACATTTCGGTCTTAACGAGCTTACTCATTTCGCTCGAAAGAAACGGAAACAAGTCCGGATTTGGAAGTCTGGACGAGTACGTTTTTTCCGCCACTTTCGCTTTATTATAATAATCGCTAGGATCTAAAGTCGAGCACGGATGGAAAGGCGAACGCGTCAATGCTTGAAGTAAATTCGGACGATATTGCTGGTCGACTTTCCACAACGAACCTTTGCCGAGATTCTGTAACACAAAATATTTCCATAGATTCATCATCATTAAAAGATCACATTAATATTAATTAGAAACAACGAACAACAACAACATACCGGTGCCTTTTCGACCTTTTGAAAACATTTATTTAACGATAAATTGTGTCGGACGCTATTTTTCCATCCGGTGGGAGCTGTTTTGAAATAAGGAAAATGATCCATAATCCACGAATAAATTTCTTTGACGGGTAGGGCTTTGCGTTCGGAGTCTTCGATGGCCATGAATATTAAACAGGAGAACGAATAAGGTGGTTTATTCGTTACATGCACCATCGGATCGTAGGGTATCGTATGCGGATGGCGGTAACGCGTTTGTGATTTTGTCTGAACTGGTGTCTGCGGTATTGGCGAATTCATCGAACTGCTTGATGATTCTGCGGCTGATATCGATGAATCGTCAACGTAATCGCTTGTTGGCGATTGATCACTTAACATTGTCGCATTCCATTTAATTGGTGTCGTTTGAACACTATTTGATGGTGATGGACTTACTAAATTCATTCCTATAAAAATAACTTTATAGTTCCTTCCCACTTGACACTTTCTTTAGGTAGTTAGTGAAACTTACCCTTTAATAAATCCTTGTCTTGTAACCATGTTAAACTTGTAAGGTCATCATCAGTTCGATTCGTATTGCCATTCTGTTTGTGTGTTTGTGCAACCGCTAGCAAAAAGGAAAATGCCGATTGGGCTTCGCGTGCCGGCGTACCGGCCACCGGACTGCCCGGCACGGACATCTTAGGAGTCGTGACGTTCTCTTCCTGCGGGGAACCGGCCCTTTCAGGAGACATCTTTCAACTATATTCTAAATCCTTAAAATAACAAAAAAAAACAGCGTTTTAATTGACGCTACTACAAACAATTTAAAAAATACTGTTTGGAACTGCTATTTGTTTGTGTCTTTCTGGCTACGACAGATATTGTGGGGATTCTTCCTGCGAAGGCGAGTGCGAGGTAAAAACAGGGAAAACAATAAAAATAAACCCTGAATATGAATGTGGAGACGTACTTACGACGCTGCGCTTCTAATATGCCTGTGACATCAAACACATCGGAAGAAACACGCGTTGAATATGCCAATGCCGTTTATGTGTTCTGGCTCTGCACCGTGCACGTTACAGCAATATGACTAGAATATGTACGAAATGATGGTATTTCTGTACGCTGTGCAAGTACAACAACGTCGACGACTTGGTGGAAACTCATCTCACGTGTCCCGAACCATCGTTGGCATGGTAACGTGGTACGATACCCGCAGCGTCGCGACGTTACCGAGTCGGACGTTCACTCGTTCGTTTCCTCACTGGCTCTCTCGCGGCGTCATTAAAATTAAAACGATTTTTACTTTACGACTATTATAACGAAGGTATAAAAGGAAAGTAATGCATGCGTACCAAATTTTATGGGTCGAAATTTTTCATGTTTTTCTTAAAAAAGTCGGATAATTATGCGTTGTGCGGTGCAATCAGTACCGATTTATTTATGGACACCCCGAAGACGACAACTAGGGTAGTTCGCCCTACGGCCTTCAATATTGCAATATTCATTATTCATTGACGTTGTAAAACGAAGAAAACCAAGCAAAGAATCCTGGAAATAATGATTGTTCATTAGTCGCCCGAATGAATCGTGGAACGTATATTTATAATCTTAGTTTCTTCTTTTAAATTATAAATAAACCCTTTAGAATTTTCGATTAAAGTTTACACATTAATTCGATCGATTTCTTGCAATTTACATTCGATTAGGACTTAGTTGAAAACAAACAAACGAAAATTACAATGTGCGTTTGTCGAGTCGCATTAACTTTCGATAACGAACGACATCCTGTAAAAGTTGGCGTGAACCATCCGTGTAGATATCGTTTGTTTCGTCTCGTTACCAAGGTGAAAACCAAACAACAATCAATAAAAGGCAAATACCGAATTTGTAATACTTAAACCAAGAATAGCACATCCAATGCACAACGATGTAAAATAATTTAATTAATTGCATTACTGAAAGTAATAAAAATTGCTCCATAAAACAGCAACGCAAAGCATTTTTGTTCAGTTTATTCGCTTACTTAGTAAGTACAGAACATTTCGCAAATACAATTTGTTGATTCCGACTATAATTGAGCGATAATGATTGTTTGTTTAAACTTTATTTTTTGAATTAACACGTGAGTGCGCGAATTTAAGGATTTACCATTTAGTTAAGTATACAAAAAACAATTATAACGAAGCTACTCGCAAAATATATCTCACGTTGTACAAATAAGTATAGGTTGAGTACGAAGATATTCCGAAATTCGTTTAGTTGTGTGTACATCCTGGAGGCGCTTCCGTGACCTAGTGAAAGCATTTTTGTTCAACCCGTAGTTGGTATTTGGTCCTTCATGTTTATAATATGTTCATCTCATATGAACAGCATGCAAGAGACAAGAGCATTCCGTGGCTCCGGCGTTCGTAGTTCGGTTCGCAAACGCGATTAAAATGCGAACGTGTCGACGCATCCGTTGTCATAACAACAACGAACTCGTGGCGATCTTTTAGTAGAGAAGTTTAATTCAATCAAAATCGTTCATGTTCATGTTTATTTTTATTCGTTACTCGCCCATTGTTTGTATGTGTTCTATAACTAAAATTACAACATCGATTAATAAGTAAATGAAATCACTAAATTTTATAAACGAAAATTTGAGCATTTTTAAACAAAAACCAAATATGAAGAAAAAATGCAATAATTCTTTAAATCTTTTTATCGCAGTTTTTTTATGATTTCATAACATTATTCTGAGCGTAAGTGATGTTATCAATGTGAACGTGAACATTTGACGTTATTAATAGATACAAACCACAAACTTGACTACGATATTTTAAATCAACACATCAACCGCTTGTAAATATAAAAACCACGCAAAAGTTTCGTTTATTTATAATGCGCTGAATTGATAAGTTGGAATTATAGAATGATAAAGGTTGATAAGTAATCGTACTGTTATCGCAATAAATTAACAAGCTAAAACAAAAAAGATGGACGATATAGTAAGTGCGCTCACGGTCACCTAACTTACAATAAATTAGATTATACAAAACTACAAGTGGCAGATTGGAATAAACAAATGCGTATATTAACGATTCGCGTTACTCTGAGTTAATGCTTTAATGAAATAATTATACATCTCGCTCTAGCAAGTGAGGCGTTCGCGTCTGTTGTGCGTCATTTATTATAATGTTTTACTAATGAATTAATAAAAATTGATCAACTTGTAATCTTAAAGCAGGTTGCCACCTAATAGAGTAATAGACGACCAAAAATTTCTTTCGACTTTACAACTGGACTCGCCCTTCTGTTCATTTCTGTTCATACGCAACAAAAACTCAAATGTCTGGTTCAAGCATTGTATCAATCTGACTTTGTTTCCAAGCGACGAGACTTTTGTTTGTAAAAAAACTGTCTACGAACTAAAAATGTATCCAATTTCGTACTATTTTCATAAACGCAACTAACTCTCAGTTTTGTCGGCTTGGTGGAAACCCGCCTTTAAGTATCTGAACGTGAATTAGCAATGTTTCAAAATAAAACAAATATTTTCAAATAAAAACACACTTAAGTCATTGCTATAATTAATTATGTTACTTGAATGAAGGTAACAACAACTGCTAACTGAAATTGGTAGTAGCCAGTGAAGCAACAAAATGCTGTTCACAAAGTCGAAAGAATAACAAAGTAGTAAAATTCATATTGTAATAGCCGCTAATTGGCATATCCTGCAAAATTATTTTACTTTTTCCTGGTAGAAGTAAACTCAACCGTTAAGTGAATAATAAATTCAATTTGTAGATTCACGTCAGTAGTGTCTGGAGTATGGCATTTCATGTTAATGGACTCCCCGATTTCGACACATTTTCATTTTCCACATACACAAACAGTTGAAAAATAACTTTGTGCAAATTTACAAAAAAACACTTGCTTAAAGCTTGTCAAAGAAATATTTTCAATCAATTATACAATTTTAGGTAAATGTAAAATTATCTATGCCTGGCCTGCTTGAGTGTTAATGTAAAGTGCTAGTGCACAATCACATGTAACGAAACGACACAAGGTTGTCATAGTTACACATTTCAATACAGTTTCGATCGGTTCAAGTAAACACAAACTGGAAATATTGCATCTTCGTTTGTGATATGTTGGCCGAACGGTTTCGGATGTCGTGAGTTGCGTTGGTCGGAAAGCATCTACCATCCACAGCGTCACGGTTGCTATGACAACCGAGTAAGCACTAACGTACGCGTACGGTACATGCAATCGTGATCAACTAACTAAATAATCAAACTACTATTTTATTTTAACATCGGCAACACAACATAACAACCATAGATAACGATGTACAAACAGGAATTACGAATAATGAATTGAGATGCAAGATGTTTGACCGGACCGGAACCGGAGGAAGCATTTAGAAAATTTTACATGGCATTAGTGTGTATGTATATTATTAATTTTGCACAAATAATAAACAAGCGCAACGACATGAAATGAAAGAACATGACGATTCAGCTTTTGTTTTATTCTTTGGTCACACTGTCACTAAAACTTAGCAAAAAGACTGCGGCCATTGCGGTTTCTAAGTGAAACGATTTCGAAATTTCAATACAAATATCAATGTTTAAATGAAGTTTTCCCTGCATTTAGTTTATGTTTAAAACGATCAATAATAATTTAAATTTTAAATAGCATCTGTCCTAACCTCTAACTTAATATTCTTATATAATATAATAAACGTAGATTAAAATATGGACCTACCTCAAAAACGTTCGAATTGAAGCAATTATATCCGAATTGGACCGCCGATTTTGATTGCGGACACCAGTTTGGAAAATATGTCGTTCTGAATGAAATTAAATGCAAATGCAAAATTGCGGCATGGCCGGCCACTCGATACCGAAAACGCGAAAACTCAACTACGTGTGTGTCTGTTCCTGAGCCTGGGCGACGAAACGGGTTTTTGTTTAATCGAAATCGAAACAATAAGCGCAACCAACAACAAATAAACCAAGTCGAATCAAATATGAAAGCATGAAAGCACGCTAAAAGTTTTATCTGTAAAATGTTTCAAATTTTGCAGAAATGATAATAAAATGATTCAACTTCTAATTGATGCAACTAATGAGGATTTATTATAAATGAACAAACGTAGAATTAGCACGTGTTTCAATCACATATTCGGAAATAAAACGGCATCGATGTAGGTCAATTTTCGGCCATTTGTCGAATGAAAATGTGAAATGTGATCATGCATTTTCGAGCTTGTAATAGGTTAATTCAACATTAACACATTCAAACGATTAATGAGAATGTTTAGTGATTCGATAATGTAAATGATGGTGATTTATTTATGAATTTTATGTATTTACCTTTTGTATGCACGACGAAAAATCACAATTGTTAGTTTGCTAGCTCAAGGTATACACCATTTTCTGCCAACAAACATATGATACAGGCTGTGATTTTGTTTGTTAATGTTCGGATGATGTCGGGGATTTTCGATGACAGAATGTCAGTTTCAAATTAAAAACGTCAATTTCACTTTAGTAATTTAGCGCAAAAGTTACTACATTTTGAATTTTTGTGACATAACAGAAAACAACATTAACATTTCAAAACACAAAATCCACTAACTTTTGTTTTAAAACAATTGAACTTCTAATAACAAAAATGTCTGTTTGTGTTTTGTTATGGAAGAGACCAAGTCTAGAGATCTGCCTTTGTCTTGTCGATGATTTTGATTTTTTTCACCTTCGAAGTTCGTGTATTTTGTGTTTGTGACCAATAAGGTAATGTATTAACAAATATTTTTTTTTATTTTGCTTTCAATTTTATATCGTCTGATCTTTTAACGATCTTCTATAGGGTTTTACATGGTAAAAATTTTAGGTCGTGTTAATGGGTCTCTTGCTAAAAATTTTGGGACGCAAAAAATCACACTCTTAATCTGTACCATTTTTAAGCCATTCTGATAGTTTTTAATTAAAAAAGTAGTACTATTCCCACAAAAAAAATTAAAGAAAAGTGGAGAAATTTAAATTTAAATCTAAAAAAAGTTGATAAGTATGCAACCCATTAAACGATTTGTTCAAATGTTCAAACAACATACTGTCAATTAATAAATTTTTGAGACGTCAAATTTCGTGTTCTTA
>JARJEB010010464.1:0-15824 GCA_030264535.1 Liometoxenus newtonarum | reverse complement strand
ATTATTTGTCCTCCTATGATAGCATAATATATCATACCTACTCTTCTCTCTATACTTTTCAAATTTATATGAAATATACAAAATTGTTTATTTCTGTGAGTATAAAATAAGATAAAATTCATGCGCTAGCAAACACACGCGCACCTATAACTAAATCACTGGGTTTGTGTATGTAGTATGCAGTTATTTTGCTGAATTATCCGTACTCCGTATACCTGCTATGTTGTTTCTAAGCGCGGAGTGATACAAGGGGTGGGGCGAGCCAAGCGGTCAACTCAAAATAATCCGAAAGTTACTAACGTGAATGCTAGCGCCACGTCGTTGGAGAAAGGGTAAAGATTTTACCTGCTTAGTCGCATATCACCCAAATCTGATTTTTGCTCGTTCAACCTCCGCTCGTAATTAATATTTTGCCTTGTCACTTTCGAACTTTGGGTTGCATAGTTAAATATATTCAAATATTTCATGCGATAGTCAGAACGATAGTCAGAATGGGCCAATCAGAACGCGAGTTGTGATATTAATTGTATTTGCTATTTTATTCTTAAAAAAATGAGGTGGTTAATTTTAAGTACGATTTTGAATTTGAAAAATGTACTTACGCCTAGATAATTTGGGCAAATAAACTGGAGCATATCTGTTTAGTATTTAAGCCTTTCGTTAATTGTAATTGCGTGTGAATTGTAGCTTTCGTTGCCCACGCATATTTCTAGCAAATTTTCTCTTTTCGGGGTATATGCGCTTGCATCTTACCCTTAAGTGTATGTAGAAGAAGTATCTTTCGTCCCATATGCTGAGACACGATACTAGAATTGAAGACGTTGGACTGGATGCTAGTGAATCAATTCATATAAATTAGACATAAAATCTAGTCAACTATAATCTGTTTCACCAACACACAGAGTTAAGCCACGCCCTGAAAAAGCGCGCAACATTTGAATTAAATATTTCTATTGGTCTGCCCGTTTTACACAACAGTTCAGGAAACCTCAATATATTTTGACATAAGTAGATATGTCATAAGTTCAATTATGTATCTCAATCCTGCTATTACTCCACCGAAAAAACGAAAAACCAGTCATTTTTCGGCTGATGTAAAACAGCGTGTTCTAAATATTTTCAAAGCTTATTTTGTATTAGCTAATCAAGTTTTCCTTTTTCTTGTTTATAAGAATAACAAATTTGAATTTGGCGCATTTATTAATTTGTATACTGTAAAACTGGCCGATGCGCTTTTCATTCTGTTCATGCATAATTTTGTGAGTTGTGGCTTAACTCTGTGTGTTGGTGAAACAGATTATAGAGATGACAAATGTATGACTAATTTAACTTGTGTGGTGTTTGAGTGTGTTGTTGTGTGCTGTGAACATAATTCTAACCAAATTAAGCATCAGGTCAAAACTTGGAATATGATTTCAGTACAAAATTGACTAAAATTGGACTTTTATCTGAAGATCAAAACAAAATTAAGGAATAACTCACAAAATATTGATTGTACGTAAAAAATGTAAGAGTACCTATATTTTTTCGGGTACGTTCTGGTTCGAACCATACTACCACGAATTTTTTTAAAATATTTTTAAAATTTATTTTCAAATATACTTTTTGACTTAAAAACTTTGAAAGAATAAAGAGATTGTAGCAAAATAGCTCGCAGCGCATAAGACAGAAGTTTGAGCTGCTCGGGCCTCGCTGCGTAATCGTTAGCATTCTAGCCCCAAGCGAGCTCTTCTTTTCGGCACGAGAAGATAAACAGTCTCGGGTCAAGATCGAGCTCGACGAGTCAAGTAACATTAATCAATTAATCTCTAAATATAAATAGGAACAAAATTGTCGCACATTTGACACTTGTATTCATTTGGGAAAGATACTCTTATCAATTGGTTAATATATCACATATTTTTTTTAAACATTTAAGCAGTTGAAGGGATTACCCTTTTACTTGGCTACTTTTCTAAAAATTTTACAATTAATACCTGAAACTTTCAATATTGGACGTATACCAATAAGCTATTAATATTAATTTTTACCAATAAACTTTCAAATGTGGTTGGTAAGATCCTAAAATTTGCTCAAAATTTTCGACGTGATGGAAATTAATTCATCAACTCTTCATCATCACCACAAATGTGTTTTCGGAAACTTACTCGGGTTAGCTCGTTCATCACCCTTCATGTTCGTTTACTAACCGAGAAAAACTTAGTTTGGTTCTTTGGAAATTAACTCAATCTGCTCGATCACTTACCCTGAGTAAACCTGCTTCTTGGCAGAGGCTTGAGCTCAGATTAAACATGAGGTCTTGTTTGAACCGTATTCCCTGTGTGGTGTGAATTAGATAAACGCGCGATGTAGAATATTGGGTTCTCGAGCTTAGGCCATGGACGTATAATTACGTATAATGGACCATGAATATTGGACGAGAATCGCAGCCAACCCTAGAAAAGGAGGGAAGAGGTAAAGAAAGTTATAGTCCAGCCAAACTTTGTTTACGCATGCTCCATGACATAAGATTGGATTCTGGGTTGCTAACTTTTGGGAGGTTTCTCAGAGCTTGAGGTTATGTTATACCAACAATAATATTAACACTGCGCAAGCGTTAAAAATCTTGGTTCCAGATTGTTCGAATACTACGTACCTACTGCAATAATAACCTCGTTGCGTAAGCTCGAGTTATGCTGTAAACTTCGGGTAAGTAACCCAGAGTGTTTCCGAAAATAGCTTATGAACTCGCTTATGAATGATTAAATACAAGGTTATGTTACGCGACTTACGACAGTTACGACTTACAGTTTGTCGGCCCTGTTTGACTCACTTTGCTAGATTCCCCGCTCTATGAGGGTCAGTCGAATTATGTGTTCGACTGAAGTTGGTTGTCAAGTGCGTCAGCGTAAGTGCGTGTGGGGTACATACCAAATGTGCTTTTGCAAATTGGCTAATTTTAATGTATATTTTATTGATCTAACATTCGTTTTGTATACTTCCACTGATAAGCTTAATTGCAAGACATGTATGAAACGACTATCAAATAAACTTTCTGTACTTTGTATAATAACACCAAGTTATAAGAACGTTGTAGAAACTGAAGAACATTAGAAACTAAAGAAGATAGATAAATCGGTACGGGTTCGCACCACACAACTGTACTAGATATCCCGTAACTCTACGATTGTGGAATTTATTTTGATTTGAAAGTGTAGGTATATGACATTGATTATGTTGATATCACTTCATGTCTGTACAATTTCTATTCTGATCTTTAACTGTTCATTGTTTTGAGATTGTTGTCGATCTTACCGAATATCCTTCAAACTCATTAGCCAAAACATAAAACTTCTAGGAAATTTAATAGTGTGTTATTATATGAGCGATTATGATAGGCATTACTCACGAAGATGATGTTTTAGCCCACGAGCCGCTAGGCGAATGGCGCAAATTCATCTGAGTGAGTAATGGCCATAATCGCGAATATAATACTATACTTTTTCTACATCTTGCACTATTTTTAACACAAAATACAAATTGTGATTTCTCGATGAAGCAACGAAACTGACAAGTGAATCGATATGGCGGGCGATACAGTTTTGACAGTATTTCTCGGATTGCTTCGGGATTTTAGATCATATGGATCAAATCTATCGGTCACTTCAAATTCGTTAAATCTTGTTGAACTTTAACACGCTATCAATGTTATTTAATTGCAGTAATTTTTAAAATCCATTACTCACGGTAGTGAGTAATGAAAATCCAGTACTCACGGTAGTGAGTAATAGGTACCATGAATCACTCAAAAAATGCTAATAATGACCATATAACTAAATAGGTGTAGAAAAAATACTTTCTGAGATTATAAAGATAGCTTTATTTTAAAATTTGGCTAGGTATATTGCGAGGTATATTGTTATATGCAATTTTTTGTTGGGCTCGAAGTAAAGCTTGGAAGTAAAGATGCGTTACATCATCGATTTTACTCGTTTTTTACTCCCTGCTTAGAGGAAGTCCAGATGAAATATGAGCCGATATATTACATGGTTTGGCTATAATTTTTACATACACGCACACATACGCCCCCCTCTTCGCTGTCTTGACCAAATAAGCAAAATTTGGCCCAACACATAACTTTCCTTATATTTCTTTGGTATATTGGTCGGAAAGTAAAAATTATTTTGTTTTTCGTTTGACTCATTGCTTTACTTTCACATAATTGTGCAATCAAGGGATTCAGATTCAATTCTTATCAAAGTTTTTACATTTACATTACATAATCTTAATAATAACATTTACTTTTTATGAACGTCAATAAGAATAAGTATCATTTCAAACGTCCAATAAATAACGTAACATGTTATCATAGAAAACTAAACGCGGATATACTGTACCGAGCTTAGTACTCATTTAAAACAGATTACATTCCTCATTGTGCAACAATACAGTTGTCGTATCGTAAGTGTATTGTAGTGTAATTTTTATACGGTGGTTTCAACACAAAACCGGCGAGTATACGGCATTCGTGACGACATCTGAGAAGAAACGCATTCAGCTTCTACTGCCGTGATTGATGATAGTCATGCGTCATGGCGTGCTAGTCACTCTCAAGGTCGCAAGGCACCTTGGTAAACAAACAACATCTTTATATTTTCGGCAATGCTAGTTACATAACTATAATAACAAATGAATATACATATACTAGTAACGAATAAGCAGAAGATAATACGATAAGTAAATAGTTTAACTAAAATTTCGCATCCAATTTAATATATTGTGAATATTGCCATATTGGGAACAATAGTTACTCCAAAATTCCAAAATTTGTTGGCGGCATGTTGTCGGTGATTCATCGATCGCTAAACTTCTGTTTGTTTGTTAGCTAGTATGCTATAGCGATAGCCCATAGCCACATGCCGGCTTGCTTATTATATATGAGACACATCGGTATTATTCCATACAGTATACGTCGAATATTGGTTGCGAACACGTCTCTGTTACAGTATTATAGTACGTATTGGTATTACACGGTTTTACCAATTTTGTGAATCCATGGACTGTGACTTAAAACTTGTTCATTTGTGATAAAATTAGGTCGACCACGCCTAGAATTATTACTAGACTTAGTATATCAATATATTTGCATGCAAAGAGCTAGGCAACACAATTCTCGTCATATTTCTCAGTACCTGCATTTTTGATTAGGGAAATACCCAGAAATTAATTTTTAAAATACTCGAATCCAATAATTATTCAAGGAGAAGTTACTTCAATATACTCAAATGAAATATGTAGAAAAATGAAATACCAGTGAAAACAGTTTTTTAGTATTGTCAAAAACGAATGTCATGCGTAATTCTAATGTGAAAATTCTTATCAGCTATTTATTTAAAATGAACATTGCACAAGTTTTTACTATTCTAATATCGTCATTTTTGTTTACAGTTTGCGTTCTTGTAACGATACTATCTTTATCAACAACGATGGCAAACGAAAACGTCAAGGCTGTTGTCGCAGGCAACAATTTGTTGACTACCAAACTCTACACGGCATTATCGAAACCCAAAGAAAACCTTATCTTCTCTCCACTGAGTTTGCATACAATTCTTTCGTTGGTGTATCAAGGCAGCAAGGGCGACACCGAGGATGCTATGCGAACGGTATTGAATGTACCAGATAAGGCCAAGACGGCCGAAGGATTCCAGGCTGTTATGAGCCAGTTGAATAATGTTCCTAATGTCACTTTGGAAATCGCTAACCGGGTATACGTTAAAGAAGGTTACAATTTAAAAGCAAGTTTTAAGGATATTGCCAAAAAGCAGTTCTTTGCCAGTGCGCAAAACATTGACTTTACAAGTCCTACCGCTGCCAGTTCCATTAACGGATGGGTGGAGGATAAAACTAATAAGAAAATTAAGGATTTAATTAAGAAGGATGATTTAGACGATTTAACCAGATTGGTGTTAATTAATGCCATTTATTTCAAAGGTTATTGGGCCGATAAATTTGATAAGGCCAATACCAAACCGGATAAGTTTTACATTTCCGAGACAGATACCGTGCCTTGTGATTTGATGTTCAGATCAGGAAAATATAATTACAAGGAGGATTCTGAATTGGATGCGCAGATCATTGAATTGCCTTACAAGAACAAGGCATTGAGCATGGTCATTGTGTTACCGAAATCGAAAACCGGCATCGCCGACTTGGAAAAGAAACTTGCTTCATATGATTTGAACACTTTAACCAACGACATGAGAAATCTTGATGTCCAATTAAGTTTGCCCAAATTCAAAATTGAATCGGAAATTCCTCTTAATGAACCATTGAAGGAGGTAATGTTTAACTTATAATCGTATAGATATTCTTACATTTGTGCAGTGCAATGTTGTACATGTTGGTCATATGTCTATAATTCTATTGCACTATGATTTTATAATTTTAAAGTAAGTTTTGTTGTGTTTTTAGTTGGGCTTGTCTGTGGCATTCAGTAAGAATGCTGACTTCTCTGAACTATTGGATAGCCCTGAATCACTTACCATCAGCAAAGTTATTCAAAAGGCTTTCATTGAAGTTAATGAAGAAGGAGCTGAAGCAGCTGCGGCTACCGGTAAGTCGAGAATAATAGCAAGTTAATTCTAGCGGATTTGTTTTTTTTTGTTTTTTTAACATTAAGGACTTGTTCCGCTTCCTTTAAAAACTGCCAAATCAGTTTAACTTTGCAAAATGGCAAAAATTGGACTTTTAGACAAAAATTCTTTTTCCCAATACTTGTAGTCAACCACTTGAAAACCACCAATTTTAAAAATTTAAACTGTTTTGCGAGTATCAAAGCAAGCAACGCAAATCCGCTGGAAAAAAGTATCGTGAATGTTAAGAAGACCAATAAAATCCGTCTTTGACACCTATGTAATCCAATATACTAATACAACTTTACACATTATAATGGGTTGACAACTTACTTTAAATTTTATTGGATTTTGGGCACGTTGTGTATTACTGGAAGGCTGGAATTTGTAGTATATGGCCTATTAGTTGTTTTTTTAGTTTGAGTTCTAGTAGTAACATTAGCAATCTCATTTACTCTAATTAACTACACTTCATTATTATCATTAATATGGAAAGTTGAAAGGAAACATTGCAAACACTTTTGTTGTACCAAGCACAATAGTTAATTTTTATCATGCCGTATTACTTTTTCCACACCACAATTCGATTAAAAATAGCTTCGTTACTAGATTCACTAATCACTAAACAACAATAACACGCATATATTAGTACAACTTTAACGTGAATTTGAATTTGTGTACATTATTTGCGGGCATTTGTATAAAAATTTCCTGAGGAAGAAAACTATTTTCTAGGAGTTCTGATCCGTAACAAGAGATGTTTGGCAGTAACAGAAAAGTTTAACGCAAATAGACCATTCAATATTTATATTACGCGTTCGTGGTCTATATCACAAAACGAATTTGAAAATGGCAACGCATTTGAATATCATACTATTTTATTCCATGGAAAACTCACTTTACCTGTAATTTCTGATTCAGACACCATAATGGACCATGATGAATTATAATTTAAATTTGTTGGTTTAATATTAGGGAACCAATTATTTTTTATTGAAACGATATATAGGGTGCTCAGATCGACTTGGATATGAGTAACTTTTTTTTTGTTGGAAGAGTTACAAGGTCGGTTAAATTAACAAAAAAGTACAAAATTTATATGTAGCAAATTTTGAATAGAGATATCCAAAACATCTGATTATGCCTGCGAGTGAAGTAGGTATCGTTGTCTCACTCCACTCCACAATATTGGACTGTATTCAATTTCTCTTTGCTACATCCGGATTTTGAAAAAGATAAGAGAAACTGAATACGCATTAGTCCAATTTTGTCGAGTGGAATGAGACAATAATACGTTACTCCTAAGCATAATCAGCTGGTTTGTATTGTATCTATTCTGAACCGATAAGTAATAAATGGACACTTCCGGTTTTCTCTGAAATATAATCAAGTTCCTTATTTTAAATGGCAACCGCACACATTTATTTCATAATTAGAAGAAAAAAAATAGCTTTTAAATGCTACAACACATGGACTTTTTTTCTTTATTTTGGACAGAGATAATAAGAAAGTTATGAAAAGTTGCGATTATAATTATTGCCCTTTAAGACCCCTAGAGCCCTTTATTGGATATTACCGGTATTGTTCATTAAACAACCTGCAAAACATTTTCCCTTTATAGCCCTTAATAACTTAATAAAACTTGATTTCTACGTAAACAATATAAAAAATGATTTAGAAAACAATAATGTCTTTTAAATATTTGGTACGTAAAAAAAGAATTATGTGCTTTTACTGGTCTGTGATTTTTTGCTTACTTGTACAAATTAAAACAATTAATTCTACTTATTCTACTTTAATTCATTAAATTTGATTATTATATTCATATTTAAAATAGGATGAATTGATTCAAGTTTAAAATGGTTTCATTTTTGGTGCCATAACAAGTGTAGAATCTTCATTTCAAAAAGGAACTCTTCATTTCCCGAAAAACCGAAAGTGCCAATTTTTCTTTATTTGTTCAGGAATATCTTCGCTTCAAGTTGATATCCTAAATTTTGAAGACTACTAAGTTATTTGGGGTTGTAATTTTGGACAATTTTCAGTTTTTCATTTTCATAAGCTATAAATTTGATGCATCAATACCAGTAATGTTCATTTTATACCTAAATGCTAATTTTACTGTCCTAATTATTAGACAACCCTTTTGGCCTGCAAATTTAATTATTTTAAGAATGCTTACTTATGAAGCATTGAAATTATTTTTGTATGGCGCATTTTGCATTTTATTTCGAATATCTTGTTGTTTTTTCAAATCCATTTTAATAAAATAATTAATATTAATTTAAACTTTAAAACCCCAATCTGGACACCCAATTTATTATCAAAATTTAATTATTTTAAATAAATCTTAGGGTATATAATACCAAATCAGTCTATATGAAGTAACAAATTTATTAAATTTGTTAGCAGCCGTTGTGATGATGAGATGCATGCCGATCAGATTACAAAAAATAATGTTCGTTGCTGATCACCCGTTCGACTTCTACATTATGAGCAAGGAGGATACATATGCTAAAATAATTTTCCACGGAAAATTGTCTGATACTACACAAATTTAATCAAATCAAGTAGTGAAGACAGCTTTACTCTTTTTAGTATTAATAAATGTTATGTTAGGCTCTAACTTTACTGATATCAATATAAAAAACGAGGGTGTATATTTGATAAACTATTGCTTTTGCTAAATAAAATATTTGTTTGAATATCATGATAGTTTAAATTACAAACTTATGCTCGAAACTTATGCTCGGGTAACGAAAAATGTGTAAATGGCTTGAGTAATTGGTGGTATTTGTTAACTTGGTTGCATAGCTTTTAGGCTAAGCGCATATTGAGACAGACGTGACGCAGCCCATGCAAGGCAGCGCAGCACAGGTTTTTGTGTTCTGTGTTTTCAAATGCAACACCGCATATTGTCACGCAGCGTAGGGCAGCACACGAATGCGTGCCACAACACTATTTTTTAAATACTGTATTCGAAAATTCCGACGTCAAACTAAACTCGGCGTGAGTTTTTCTTTTTTTTTTTTATATAACTGGTGTTGCGTGATTTTTGCCGTTTTAACAAGTGGAACCGTAACATTTCTGTTTCGAATTCAGCGTCGGAATCAGACTCAGAACTTAAATCCAACAATTTTGCCATTGCTATTTTGAATACAATCTTCGACTTGCACACACGCACGAGTATAGAAATGTGTGGCAATGTGCGCTGACATTGCGCTACACACGAATTCTAACACACCTTCGTGCCTTGCGTGGCTTGCACGGGCTGCATCTCGTGTGTCTCAATATGCGCCTTGGCTTAAGTTACTATCCATCTTGACGATAGTAGCCACACCCATTACATCACTTACATCGTTTAAACTTGAAAGTAATGGTTCCCAAACTTTTCCATTCGCGAGGCCCTTACTTTTACGTCTGCCGAACTTAAAAACATAGGCCGATTTGGATCCGTAACCGTTATAATGGAATTTTATAATATTTTGCGACGCCCTTACAAGCCAGATTGACAGCCATCAGTTTATAGCATGTTCTACGTGTACCATAGAGTTAAATATGTAGTAGAGAGGTTTCTAAAAATAACCTAAGCATTTTTACATAGACGGTGATCTTATAAATTAATAAATGGCGGCCATATTGCTCACTTTCTTGTCAATAGTAAATCAAATTTAATATCTATAAAATATGTGCGAAGGCGCTGTTATCAGAAACACGCATGTATATTTTGGTGAGCAATATGGCGTCAACAAAATCTCAACATTTGACGACAGTATAGCCACTCAGTTACGTATTAAACTTTTACAGAACAGTCTAACCGAAAGCGATTGTAAAGACGCACATGCGTCATGAACTTAAACCAATCCTGATTTATTATGATATAAGTAATATACTATCCGAATTTGATGAACAATTTTTATTATTCTGTTATTTTATATTATTCTGCGACCTACGTGTAACTGAAACAATGTTTTATTATTCTTTAGGGGTGACAATTATGTTGATGAGTATGCCACCGCCTCCAAGGAAGTTTATTGCAAATCATCCATTCATGTTTGCATTACAAGTGAAAAATGAAAACGACAGAAATTTAATATTCATGGGAAAACATATTAAAGTTACAACTAATTAGAAATAGTGAATTAGTCGTATTATTAATTCACGCATTAAAAAAACGACCACTAGGCCGTAGTTATTTAACGGATAATTTGATCATATTGCAATTTATACTTTTACTTATACACTTTGTCATTTACGTTAAAATAATAAAATATATTTACTGAAACAAAACATATTACAATATTAAAAATAAAACACCATTATAATGTCACTAAAGAGTCAAGAAGTAGTGATACAAATAACTCTAGATAGCCTAGACTACTTGAAAGTGTGAATAAATTTTCATTTATATGTATTTACAATTTGATATACAATCTCATAAATATATGTAAATTCTACTAAATAGCTGATTATAAAACTGAAAATTAGTATAGGTGAGCCAGTGCAACCAATACAAAACCTGAAATAATTTCAATCTCCGAAAGCGGAATTTATTTCTATAAATCAAGATTTTTTTTATCTTGATTTATAGAAATAAATTCCGATTCCGGAGAGAGGGCCGGATTATGCCTATCGTAGGCCCTAGGCCTAGGCCCTAGGCTGAAATTTTTATTGGTGACAAAGAAAACCTCTCAAGTCTCAATTAGTAAAATGCTATATCCATGAACGAGGTGACCCCAATAAAAAGCTCCAACTCCAATTAATTTTCATCTCATCAGTCTTCGTAGGCCCTCCAATTTTCGTAGGCCCTAGGCACAGTGCCTATAGTGCCTAATGGATGATACGGCCCTGTTCGGTGATTGAAATTATTTCAGGTTTTGTATTGGTTGCACTGGCTCACCTATACTAATTTTCAGTTTTATAACTATTTAGTAGAATTTAAGAGTTGCCATGTAATTTAATTTCTTTGATTATTTAACTGTTTGGATTTATATTTGATATAAGTGTTACTGATTAAAAATTCTGAAACTTGATTATGTAGAGTCGGAAATCTGACCCATTAAAAAGGTTGCGAATAGTAAAAATGCATAGTTATATCATCATCGTATTTTGAAGTCATCAATTGAATACTTGGAATACAATGGAATACTTATATATTATTGAGATAAAGGTTATTAAACGATTTTACCAGGCCTCAGATTTTCTTATCTCTTTCAGTACTCATCACTAAAAAATGGCCCAAACCTAGATTTACTTTGTACGATTTAGAAATTCTGGGGAGCATAAGAATTAATTGAAGAAAGAAATAAATTCCATAGATCGACGAGAAATTACAATGATCAATGTGGAATTCTTATTTATTTTTCTGAAAACACTTAACAAGTCTTTCCTTTGCATTTTTGTATTTCTTAATAGATTCCTAATATATTTTGGAAGTGTTCAATATTATTTCATTCGTTTGACTATTTAGCGTTCATTGATTTCTATAAATTTTGTTTTTGAAGAGCCCCCTGTAGGTGCCCAGGTTAAAACAACAATCTGAATTCGAAATTTAAATTTGTAGTACTTTGTATAGGAATCACTTAACAACATTATGAGTGCATATATTAATATTAATACGCTTTACTTCAGTTCACCGTTCTTGAAGCATTAAGTTAGCCTAAAGATTCTAAATTTATAGCTGAGAAATTATGAGAGTTTCAGATTTAAAAGATTCATATCGTTTATGATTCTTATTTATATTATTCTAAAAGAAAGTGGCAGGTGGAATATTTATTGCAATTACTTCGGAATATATCTGTATTTTTGAATCATTTGAATGATGCGTTTTTTAGAACTCAAAATGGCATATATTTCAAAGATATGCGGTATACCGAAAATAGAGATAATAACATTGCATCATTCATTGCCTTTGTTTAGTCTTGAAAAACTTGGAGCTCGTCGAAGACAAAATTTCTCAATAATCATAATGGTAAATGAAATACACGTCCACTGTAAATAGTGACTCGTTTTTCCTTCTGTTCGTAGGTATAATAGTAAAGACACGTTCCGGCCTTACAATGCTATTCAAAAAACATTTCGTCGCAGATCATCAGTTCGTTTACTTCGTACAATACGCGGACGGCTCTGACAACTCACACATTGTTTTTCACGGAAGACTTGCTAACACAACTGTAAATAATTAGTAATGACTACACAATATTATAATACGATTATTTCTCAATTACAATTTTCAATGATTTTATGACCAAATAGCATATTAACAATTTACATCTCAAGTCAAATCTTTTAATTAACTATATTACAGGTGTTAATTTACAAAGAATTAGTGCTGTAATTTCACTGAAGCTATTAAGATTTGAAGCAGATCATTCCTTTGCATTTTATATAATATTGAGTATACAAGAGAAGAAACGTTTTCATGGGCTCCTATTTTGCGGGAAATTTAGTACCTTTGTTTTGCTGTAATCGATAATTAAAAATATAAATAAAAATTTTACTTAATTGAAATACTTACGTTTTTTTTTTTTGGTTCGTTGACAAAATAGGTATTTTTCCAACACAATTTTAAAATGTCAGCGGCTCGACTCACTGGAGTCCGTTGCCCCGGAATATTGCCTGTCAGTGCATACACCATTTTTTGAAATTTCTACGCCGCAATGCAAGACCGCAATCCCCGCAATGTTTGTATTTTCGGCTATTCAGTTCTATTGACTCTTTTCAGCGTAAACGCTAGTCGTTTGTCTATTGCAAAAAGAGTGAATAGGATACTCTATTTATCTTTCAGCCGCACGATGTAAGCGCACAGTTATTCTATTCTATTTAATCGAAATAATCGAAAAGTGTACGCAGTTTGTTCATTGTTCGTTCCAGAGATAAAATTTAAAAACGATTTTAGTTTAAAAATCATACAAGAAAGTGTTTGTGCTTGCCCGTACTATATTAAATGTAGTATGTTTCACGTGCCTTGGTAGCTTGATTTCTTAACACAAATTGGTCGGCCAATTAACTTAGAATTTAGAGCGAGTTAAATATTTCTAGTATTAAAATAAAAAATTACTTGCCGCGTTCCCATGTATATCTACCAAAAATCCGACTCCAACTTCTAAAGTATATACCTACAATGTACCGAAATATGCACCTCTATGACTGTGATGTTATATATTAATACAAATTTTTAATTTTATTGCTGGCTAGCACTCCTGTTCCGGCACAATAACTGAAATTAGTGAATTTCCTTGATTTATTCGGCAATAAATGGATGCCTTCAGAATCTTTAGTATCACTAATTTAATATGCGCAAATCAGAAAGTCAAAACTATCTTCATTGTAAACCTGCTGGGATTTTATTTCTCGCCTTTCAAGCCGGCGTTTATAGGACATTAGAGATTACTGAAAGTTTTCGCCGTTTCTAGCTCCGCCTCCAACGGTTTCAAGTTGATTTCTGTTTGCCTTGCTGAAAAAAGAAGAATTGTGACCATGGATATGAAATTAAGCAGAGCGAAACTTTTCCCTTTTATGTTTTGTATAATTCATTATGATGTTCACTTTTCGCCGACTTGGCAAAAAATTATAAATAGAAACATCTAATTCTTCAACACAGCCGCAGGTTAATGTGATATTAAACAAAAGCAATGCCTTTCCGGGCAAGAGGAAATTTACAGTTCATACATATATGAGTTGGAAGAAAATCTTGTATACAACACGTGATCGCCCAGTGACAAAATATTGTCTACACCTTTCATTACTAGTTGCATAAATAGCTATGATGTACCATGGTAGTGTGAAGTTTAACATTTTATCACGAGTGTTGAGTGGTTGAGTTAATCATAGATGCGTCAGCCGAGAACCATGACAACTTAGTATATTATGAACCTAAGCATGGAAGTTCCTTCTTGTCATTCACTTGTTAGTTGTCTTAGCGAAAGCCTTTTTAAGTGAGCTCGTGACTCGTCTTAAATTGTTCAACTGTACTGCCTTGGTACAAAATTAAGAATGATTTAGTGTATTCTGAAATTTAATTTTAATCATAATTATATTTCCAGGGCTTGTAATGGTGGGCTGTTCGATGCCACTATTCACGGAACCTCCACCAGTATTTCGAGTTGATCGTAGCTTTGTATTCGCTTTGATTCATGATAAGAATGTTCTATTTATGTCTAAAATGCAAATAATTACTAATAACTGAACAATTTATCTTATGGTTAAAAGATCTTATATTGATCAATGTGTTGTCAATCTTCTTGAGTTTATATTACTAATTTTATTAAAATATATGTGGCTGTTTCTTTTTCAATATATCGCTTTGAGGAGTTTGATACCAAACAATTACGATTTTATACTGATCCCATCGTTTAGACATCTTTTTCATGTGACAATATTGGCTTTGGATTTGCAAAAAGAAGATATTAAGGACTCAGTATCTATCTTTAATAATTTACAAATATACCATTTATGGTATTTAAAGAAGGATTATTGTGTTTGTGTTGAATCTGTTGTAAATTATTCGAGATATAAAAATTTAATACTTTCATTTGTATTCATTATTTCATCAGCTTTTTTAACCAGGAGCCTAAATAACTTTTCTAATTCTACACTTTGTAACTGACCTCCAAGCTTGATAGCCAGGGCATTAATATAATGTCATAGAGGTGCATGTTTAAAATGGTGGATTTTAAGATATATTTTATTACGCAGTGTTGTAATGTATCTAGGATACATGCATCTAGATACGAGTAGGTACAGGAACTAGGTACAACTGCAGTACCTAGATACTTACCTAGGTACTTACGTTTATATGTAGGTATCTGCAACTGTAACTAGTATCATGGGTACAAGCGTGTACAACAGATAATGTCTCCGTTCGGGTCGATTTTCGATTGTCGTGCTCTTCCGAAAAGTTTATGTATTGCGCTCTATTATAGAGGAATTGCCAGGCGTGCTTTATATTGCCCTTTTATCATCTACCATCTGTACTTTGCCATAATTGTTCAAAAATCGCATTTTAAAGACTCGTTGTACTAAAAACATTCGAAGTAATGGTGAATTCCAATAAAATTGTTACCATTCCCAAGAAGTGCTTTCAAAAGTGTTTTGTGTGTGTGTGTGTGTGTGTGTGTGTGTGTGTGTGTGTGTGTGTGTGTGTGTGTGTGTGTGTGTGTGTGTGTGTGTGTGTGTGTGTGTGCGTGCGTGTGTGTGTGTGTGTGTGTGTGT
>JARJEB010010452.1:0-13897 GCA_030264535.1 Liometoxenus newtonarum | reverse complement strand
ATACAAATTGTGATTTCTGGATGAAGCAACGTAACTGACAAGTGATACAATATGGCGGGCGATCACATACAGTCATTGTCGGAATTCTTCGGGTTCTTTCGAAATCTTAGATCATATAGATAAGTTAGATCGGTGACCGGTCACTTCAAATTTGTTAAATCTTGTGATCTTCGAAAATACGCCATCAATATGTTATGAAATTGACAGAATTTCTCGGGTTCCCTCGAGTTCCTTCGAGATCTTAGATCATATCGATAAGTTCGATCGGTCACTTCAAATTCGTTAAATCTTGTTGAACTTTAATACGCGATCAATGTTATTTAATTGCAGTGATTTATGAAAATCCATTAATCACTCAAAAAATGCTAATAATGACCATATAACTAAATAGGTGTAGAAAAACAATCTCAACGCCAGTTCCGGTAGGAAAATAATAAATTAATAATATTGAAATGTCTAGGGTATGATGTATATTCATAATTCAATGTTGAACTGCCATGGGAATCTGAAGTCGTCAAATTGTGTTGTAACGAGCAGATGGGTGTTGCAAGTAACTGATTTCGGTCTTGCGGAGATGCGCCATTGGGCCGAAAATGAAAATATAGGAGAACACCAGTATTATCGAAGTAAGGATACTGTTCGTCATTGTACTTTTAATGCAAATTAAATGTAAATATTTTGTTTAGGTTTGTTATGGAAAGCTCCAGAATTTCTACGTCATCCGAATGAATACATCAAAGGGACACAAAAAGGTGATGTCTATGCGTTCGCCATTATCCTCTATGAAATCATCGGAAGAAAAGGACCGTTCGGAACGACTGGTTACGAGCCCAAAGGTAATATAAAAAATCAAATACAATGAAACAATCCCTTTCTTGGAGGCCAATTCGTAATGTGACAATGATATTAAAGTACCAAATTCCAGATGAGCGCTTTTTGATGCTTAATTTTCTTGTTATTTATGAAATGAGCGATGGAAAGTTTCCATTTTGGACATTATGACATTTAGGACATTTATTTGTGGCTAAAATCAGGCACAAAAGCCCAAGGTCACAAATTAATCTTAAAAATAAAACATTGTGAGCGTGTTTGTGACCTGGTTTGTGCCAGAGTTTGTGAATTGTTTCACGTTTCAAACATGAACAAGTTTCATTCTACAATTTTTAATTTTTATAAAAAAAAAAGTGAAAGAATGGTGCCCGTATAAGTGTCCTAAAATGTCATTTATTTGAAAAAATGTCTGATGATTAATGTCCAAAAATGTCCGTGCATTTATTCAGATATTTATTCAAATAAATGTCCAAAAAATAAATGTCTGGACATTAATCATCTATATATAATGATGGTAATGAAACTGCTTATTGACTTTGAGAATGATGAAATGCAATGAAATTTACTAATGAAAATTACGTGCTGTCGTGTCATATTGAATGATTGTTTTTTTTTTAATTTTAGATATCATTGAAAAAGTCAAAGAAAACCCGATTGAAGGTGAAGATCTATTTAGACCCGACTTGGATTTATTGCTCGATTCGGAGAATGCATGCGATGCTTACGTTCTACAAGTGATGAAAGATTGTTGGTCGGAAAAACCTGAAGATAGGCCTGACTTTTTTCTTGTACGTTCGAGACTTAAAAAGATGAAGGATGGGAAGTAAGTACCCCTTAAAATCAAAATCATTTAACATGACATTTAATGTAACAATTGTAATTTCAGGAGTCATAATATTATGGATCAAATGATGGAGATGATGGTGAAATACGCCGATCATTTAGAAGAGCTAGTCACGGAAAGAACACAATTGTTGCATGAAGAAAAGATGAAAACTGAAGATTTACTACATCGTATGCTACCCAAGTAATTTCGTTTTTTGTTCATTACGTTTATTAATGCCAGCTTTATGTTTTGCAAGCGTTATAACGCATTGTTTTTGTTTGTTTTTTATTGTAGACCTGTTGCTGAACGTTTAACATCTGGATATGGTGTGGAACCGGAATGGTTCGACTTAGTTACAATTTATTTTAGTGATATCGTTGGTTTCACAGCGATGTCTGCGGAAAGTACCCCATTGCAAGTATGTATGCAGTTTTTATGTAATGAAACACGTAAAATCTACAATGTATTTGTAATTCAATTTTCATGAGTTTTAATCTAGTAACGTACTTTCAAAATTGCAGGTAGTTAATTTCTTAAATGATCTCTATACAGTATTTGACCGCATCATTAAAGGATACGATGTTTACAAAGTAGAAACCATTGGTGATGCTTACATGGTGGTAAGTAAAATACGATTGCATCGTTCTGCAATCTAAACCTGAAAAAATAGGTTAAATTTTAAAATTTAAAGGCATTTATGAAAACTGATCGGATCAAAGTGATCGGATCACATGGAGTCACGTGACAGATCACAAAAGATCATTGAGGTTTTCGAACGAATTCTTCATCTTTTTCTCAATTTTCTTCATAGGAGAATTTTGTTGGGCCGCCACATGAAGATATCACTATCTGTTATCCAGGTCTTCATTCAGTTTTCATTTTGAAATAATTAAACATGACCAAAAAACTCAAGTGAATGGATCACTTTTGACGTGATCAGGTTGTGATCCGTTCACTGATCGAGTACGTTTTCGAACTTAGGGGTCACAGTGACTCGATCACTAAACGAACGCTCAGTTTTCGTAAATGTCTTTAGTTTTACCGAATAACTTGCAGGTTTCTGGTTTACCATTACGTAATAGTGACCTCCACGCTGGTGAAATCGCATCAATGTCCTTAGATCTTTTATCGGCAGTGAAGAATCATTCAATTTCGCATAGACCTAAGGAAACACTTAAATTAAGAATTGGTATCCATACAGGTAACCATATCCAAATTCCAGATTACATGACAAATTCCGTATTGAAAAACATTTTCCGATTTGTATAATAGGTCCAGTAGTAGCAGGAGTTGTTGGCTTAACGATGCCGCGTTACTGTCTCTTTGGTGATACCGTAAATACAGCATCGAGAATGGAAAGTAATGGTGAACCATTGAAAATTCATATAAGTCCGCAATGTAAGGATGCATTGGATAAACTTGGTGGATACATCGTAGAAGAACGCGGCATGGTAGCAATGAAAGGCAAGGGTGAAGTGAGAACTTATTGGTTACAAGGAGCAACTGAGTCTGCAATTCAAAGACGTGAAGTGGATTTGGGCGAATTGCCTCCTCTATTTTGTCGGCCACGTAAAAGTCCAAAGTTGAATACTGAAAGTCGTCAAGCGTCATTCTGCGGCGGAAACATGGGAGGTTTTGGTGGACTGAATAGCCGTCGACATTCTAGCGTACCTAGAGGTTTGAAATTCATTCTTTTGTCATTTGTCATTAGGAGTAGTATTAGTGGCTTTCTGGTGATGGGATAATCTATTAATCTTTTTGTTTTTGGGGTATAAAATTGCAGATACATATTGCTGTGATAAAGGAGAAAATTGTTTACAAGGTGTGTCAATATTGAGTTACTCTTGTCTTGCTTTGCAGAAAGTGCATGAGTGCGCATCGCTTTCACCCACCCCTTCCCCACAACCGTACGGCTGTGGCTAAACTAGCAAATTTATCACAAGATTTTCTCTAGGTGCCAGCATCGACATGGATAGCACATCAACATTGCACAATGCCAGCCCAGTGCCGAATCGTATACAATATCGCAATCGACATATATTACAAGTACCCGATACCGATTCGAAACTAACGCTGAATTCAACATTCGGTAGTCAAGTTATTGAACCAGGTGAAGTGAGCAAGGACGGAATACGTACAAGACGCGTGTTATCTAGCATTGCATCGAGTTCGGACGATCCAGCAACACAGAAAAGTCAATTGGGATTGAGTAGAGTGCGCGAATGCAAATCGTTAGATCCGCTACCATTCGGTAGACCAAAAACGAAAAAGTTTGTACCCACTTTGAAACGTAGCTTACTATCATTAGCCGACTGTGATCCAAGTGATGAAGGTATAAAGATCATCGCGATTCCGGACGATAAATTGTTAAATAATAATTTTCCGAATGGAAACGCCATCATTACACAGGATGAATGTTTGTACGAAGATGCCGTTATGCCTTTATTGCAGAACGAACAGCAAGTTATAATTCATAGACGTAGAACGGGAAGTTTTGAGGAATGTAACGAAGAGGGTGGCTCGAAGAAGTGGCGATCCATGGAATGTATATCAGCCAGTTGTCCGCAGCATAATAATGCGGATCCGAAAAAGAATGTGGGAACTAAGCCCTTACGCGATTGGATTTATGGCATTTTTAATGGGAATGGTCTCAGATCAAGCAACACTTCGTTACGTAAAGGAGTGGTGCCTGTTATGGATTATAATAATTTACAAGCGGAAAAAGAGAGTATAGTATAATTAATGGTTATTTTATAATAGAAAGCAGTGATGCAAGCATGGTTTGCACCCGTTTCCACCCGGTGCAAACAGATTCCCGCCATAACCTTAAAATTGAAAATCATTTGAATCTGACTAATCTTATTGGCGTAGAACACGCCATGCAACGATTAAACGTTTGCACCCGGTGCAAATGCTATCACTGATAGAAAGTAATCAAATTTGCATTCAAACGGTATAAAAACAACAAAAAATATACAAAAACAGGAAATTGTCGCTGTGGAATTTGCATTTAAATTTTGCACAAACAAATCTCATTCAATTGGCTGATAGATTAGTCACTAATAAACTAATAGTAATGATGGAAATATTGCGACGAAAATTCACTGTAAAATTTTAAAAACGAAAAGAACCAAAAAAATATACTTTTATTTCATGTTGTTGTCCGTATGTTGTTCGTTGTTGTTCCTGTTAATAATTGGAGATCATTTACTGATTAATTATTTGATGTGCTTAATATTTGTCTAATCATAATCCAATTAGATTCGTAATTATCTTCATTAGTTTAAAAACTTTGAATATTATTCTTAAATAATCTTAAATTGTTTCTTCAACTTCTTCAATAATTTGAACATTGATAAATCTTGATTGAATATATTTATGCGCATAAATTTAAAAGAACTCGTTCGTTGCCAACCAATTTTCTTTCTGTGTTTCAATTGCGAGTGAACATTTTTGTATATATTCCCAAGATTATTGTAATTATCTAAATTATTGTAGAATTTTGTGTATTTTCAATAATTGTTTATATTTTTATTGTATTAACAAATTCAATGTGATTTAATTTACAAATTTACTCGAATGTATTGTTTTTACGCCACGAGTAACATTAATTTTCCAATTTATTTTCCCAATCAATTGAAACAACAATTACCGATGTGAAAATTGAATTAATATTTCCGAACATATACAATGAAAGTTTCCAATTCTGTGCAAACCTAATAATTGATTTGATGAAGTAAAGCAAAAGATCCATCAGAATATAAATATATACAGTAGAGTAAAGAGGCGAAGACAGTTAATTCGTTTTTTTTAAATGGCTGTGATTTGTTCATTTGTAAATAGAAATATTTCCTCTTGGTCTTACAATTATTTGTATGATGATTTAATAATAGCTAACGCTTAATTAATTTACTGATTATTAGTTATTTTAAAATTCGTTGATTTTATGTAAAATGTTTAGTTATTTTATTTCGAATTGGGTAAAGAAAACTGAAAGTTACAAATTTTCAAATGATTATAATGTAGATGAAAAAATAGAGGAAACAATTAATGAAATTATTATCTGTGCCATTAACTTATGTAGGTATATTAATTATATGAATTATTAAATATTAAAATTGATAAATCGTAAAATGAAATCAAAATGTATAGAGTAGATAAGTATATGAAATTAATTAGTAAACAAATTGAATTTCATTTTTGTGTATGTATGAGAACATGATGTATATTATCAGAGATTAGTAATTTTCGAAGTAAAAAATTTTAATTATGATAATGCATATGAACAGAATGAAAATGATAAATGATGATAATCAAGTGAATGATGAACGATTGTGTAAATATATATAGTCTACATAGAATATTGTTTAAATAAATATGAATATTTATTTATTATAATTGTGTTTGTTATTTCGTATTGCTCAACATTTAAGAAATATCTAAGAACCACGGAATTTAATTTTTAAAGTAAAATTTTAGGAATGTGATGTCAAAAAATAATCGATGTTTGTCAATTATCGATGTTTATCAAAATATTTGTATCGATATTTAACACCGATATTTTGAAAAAAGACGTGACATATATAATTTAAATTAGATTTATTATTTAATACATAATTATACCTATTTTTGAAAAATTAATGGACATTCTGTAGAAGAAATACAATTTTACTATTGGCTCTTGCACTGATATATCCTCAGTTCAATCATATTCACCGATTAAATTGAAATGAAAGTAGGCATTTTACATTCAGTTCAAATCGGAATATGTGCCACTGCTCTTGAATTTCGCGCCTAAAACTGACAGAAGTGACACTACGCCGGCATGCGCACTGAGATAGGGAATTAGGGATTCGTTTTTTTGGTCACGTCCAAGAAGTGGAATTGGAGGAGCAAAAAACTCAATCTGCAAAAAGCGGCTTTAGTAGGAGTGGGGGAAGTTGGTTGTTATTCTGCCACTTTCCCTAAAAGCTATAATAATGTATACATTAACTATTAATAACCGTAAATAACGCAACGAATTATAATTCGACATGAATACATCACAACGCTGATTATTTCTAATGTATTTGCAACAATTTCCACGAATATGTCAAAACAATATATGGTAAATCAGCGAAAACATTCCCCCACACTTTAATCTTCCGTTTGCACGGTTTCTCGAGACGGTGCAACAAGTATTATAAACCGGAATGTGTATTCCGTAGCAAAAAAAACGGTCTCCGTCTTCCAGAAGCACGCAGCCGGCACCAAAAAACGTGCCCTTAATCGAAACTGCGCATGTGCCCCTCTATGTACGAAATCATATAACACCAAGATAACACCCCCTCCTTCGAAGTAACACATCTGCTGATCGTCAAGTTTTTCTTGAAAAAAATGAACTGTGTATATAATTTGAAATTAACGATGTATAGGCGTCTGCGCGCCATCAAATTTAAACAGAATCGGATCCTTTGGCATAGATCATAGATAGATCATAGATCATTTTAAAATTTAGGTGTTCTGCGGGCAAACATGTTTGTTTAGTGTTCCGCGACTTTAAAAAGTTTGAGAACCAAGGCTCTAAAGTACCGTGTGCTCTAAAACGGTCTTTCCGTCTTCCAGAATCACTCAGACGGCACCAAAAAAACGTGCCCTTAATCGAAACTGAGCATGTGCGCCTCTATGTACGAAATCATATACACCCATCGAGGTGTCTATATAACTCGATGTATACACCAAGTAACACCCCCTCCTTCACAGAAACACATCTGCTGATCGCATCATACAAACGGCAATTTGCGGTCTCTATTCAGATATATGGTCTAAACTTCTAAAGTACCGTGTGCTCTAAGAAAGTAAAACCCTAAAATGTAGACTACCCAACTTACACGCACGACTACTGACGCGAGACTGGAGTCTATTTAAAATATCGCGCCTTTTGGTCACGTACAAATATGCCGATTTGTTGTAATCCCCTTCCGGCCCTGGCTTCATTCAACAACGGATAATCGACATTATGTTCTTTCAAATGACTTATATCTCTATGGTTGACAGCATGACGTTCTGTTCCAAGTTCTGTCTTCTGTCAAAAGTCGAAATTTCATTGGGTAAGTTGACGCCAAGGTGACGCTGACGCCGGCGTGACGGTAGAGCTGAGCCAAACGAACGAAGGATCGCCATTTGCGCCTAAACTGAAAGACAAGTGAAAAGACCGTTTGGCTTTGAATGCACAGGCAATAACGAATAAAGTACAACGTGCCAGGTAACAATTACCATGTGCAAGTAGTTAGTTATGGTGTTCAAGTTGTTCTATGTAATTCATTCGCTATGTGCGATAATTATTGCAGATTGCGGGTAATTATTGAGGAGCTTTCCGACGATTGGCCGAATCTTATTGATTTTGCCGGTTTGCACACTAACATCACCAAAACAGGGCCCATTTTTAAAAACCATCGACATTTTGTACAGTTAGATTAATAATGTTGCAATTTGAAACACCGCCAGCATCTTATTACTTAAATCGTAGACTTATTTCAAAAATTTAATTTTGCGTTTATTTCTTTTATGATATTGAAATTTGATTTTTGTTTCTATAGTGTTAGAAAGTGATGGATGGGGCGATTCAATTAATGAGTCAACAGCAGCCACCACCGCCTATAAGAAGAGGAAAAAGTCGTACAAAATTAATTAATGTTATGTCCGAAAGGATGCCTTTAGGAGAAGCAGCAAAACTCGTAAGCATTTTCATTTTTTCACTGGCCAAAATTTGATTGCTTGCCTATTTTTTTGTTCAAAGGAAATGTCATCGTTTCCTGGCAAAACACCAGTGTCTGTTCTTCAAGAATTGTTATCTCGACGTGGCATCACACCCAAATATGAATTGGTGCAAATTGAAGGAGCTATCCATGAGCCTATATTTCGGTACCGCGTCTTCATCAACAATGAGTTCGTTGCAACTGGAACTGGGCGCTCAAAGAAAGAAGCCAAACATGCGGCGGCTAAGAATCTACTGGATTTACTCGTTGGGAAGCAAACTGCTGAGCAGGCTAACGATACAACTAATGGAGCAACTCCAGCCCTTCCAGCTGAAATGTAAGTACTTTGTTAAATATCACTGGCCTGAATCGGGTTATTCTAATATTTCGTCAATTATGACCAGGGGCGGATGGGCAGTGTATTAGCGGCCCGGGAGATAGTTTTTCTTGGTCTTTTATTTCAATATCCTGAGCTTGATATAGATTAAATAAATAAAAAATAATTGTTGAATGAATGTTGAATAAATTTAGAAATTTGCCGCTTTCTGTTATGACATCCGAATCTAAATTAATTATGCGAATGCCTCAAACGGAAGCAAGAAAACGTTTGGTTCTTGAGACACTCTTAAATATTAATTACTTTAATTAAATCACAAACCTGCGCTAATGCAGGCTGGGATCTTAAGAAACTTTGCTTTAATACTGATTTGATAATTTATTAGTGTCTGAACTCTTTTTAACTGCTTCTTAATGTTGGTTTTTTGGCAGTGGAGGATGGGTAATCTGAAAATTGAAAATAGACACTTTGTCAAGTTGTTTTTTTTTTTAGTTTGTATTTGATTTTTTTTTGTGTTCAATTAAAATATGTGAATTTATCTTTTTAAGCATTTATTTCATCTTATCTAGGCACTTATCTTTAGAATATATTTGTATTTTACTTTATTTATTTGGTTAAAATTTAGGCCAAGCACAGTTGTTTCGCCTTACGACGACAAAGTAATGGGTAATCCAATTGGTTGGCTGCAAGAAATGTGTATGTCGCGTCGTTGGCCGCCTCCATTCTACGACATGGAGGACGAACAAGGTTTGCCACATGAAAGACAATTCACTATAGCGTGCACGGTGCTCAAATACAAAGAAATCGGAACTGGAAAGTCAAAGAAGTTGGCTAAACGAATGGCGGCGCACAAAATGTGGCAGGCATTGCAAGATGTACCTATTGAAGGAGCAAATACTCAACCAACTGAAGACGAAGAAGAGGTAAGTTTGATGTTCACAGTAGGATATAGTATAGTCCATTTTACTTTTACGATATAGATTTTATTCTAAGCTTAAGCGGAATATTTTTACTATCTTTCAGTTTAGAAAACAAGATAACGAGAAATGATAAGATGGTAAAATTTAAAGCAAGTAATTTATTTTGAGGAAGCACAGAAAATTTATTGGAGAATTGTTTATTATTATTTTATCCTTGTGGAGAAATATTATTTCTCATTTGTTGTACCTATAATTGAAAGAAAGTAAAAATATTTTATTGTTTCAAATTTTGTTAGATATTCTGAGATTCATATATGAAAATTTTAACCCGGTAAGGTAAGCTCAGGATTAATTTTAGAAATTAAATCATCGAATAAAGGGTAAATTGAGTAAATTCATTATGAAAATATTATGTTTTAGTTGGTTGCGCGAATGTCAAACTTGCAGACACGTTACGTTGGACTGAAAGATAGTAAAATAAGTACGCTCCTGGCGAATAATAATCATTCGCATAAGATTTCCCAATTCCACAAGTATCTGAAAAAGGCTTCAGGGCCCAAAGTGACCGAATTACAGGTAATTTTGTATTATTTTGACGTTATGTCATTTTCAAATTTGTTAATTATCTGAGATTTGTAGTTTAAATTATAATTTGCTCACATTATGGCATCTTTTATTGTTTAAATCGTTTACAGGCATCTGGAATGAACAACAAAGAATTCAATTACGTTCAATTCCTACAAGAACTTGCACAAGAGCAAATGTTCGAAATCACTTATGTTGATATAGAAGAAAAATCAGTCACCGGAAAGCATCAATGCCTCGTTCAAATGTCAACTCTCCCAATTGCAGTGTGCTATGGTACTGGAAGTACCGCCAAGGAAGCGCAATCAGGTGCTGCACGTAATGCTCTCGAATACTTGAAGCTGATGACACGCAAATGAGAAACACCAAAGTCAAAATTGCGCCACAAAAGGTGCATTTAACCAATTCGATTCCGAATTCGGTTACATTGTTTTGCAATTACGCTGCCTTCAAATGGAAGCAATGCAAAACTTACATAGTTTAGGGTTTATGTACCGTCTTCACCTCGACTGTTTCCGTCACAAGTACACGTATTAACATCAAATTGCGAAATTTCGCCACTGTTTATAAATGTGGCGTATCATCGGATGGAAACAGTCAGTGCATGGAAGTTCGGCTAACAAATAAGCACCTATAACTTTAAATACAAGCTATACTTTGCATGGAATTAGTGGTTTTTTCGAGAATTTTACGAAGTAAACGCCATTATTGTATTTAATAGATATACTTACAGATTAGTTTCTATCTACTATTAGGGAACTACTTTGTATCTCTGCGTATAACGTCGTCACCGTATTTACAGTAGAATACCTTCCGACTTTCAGTCGATTAATATTCACAATTGTATTTTCTTTAATGGTTCGCCGACTTTTTCGCAGACATATAGGGTACTTGTTATTTAAAAAAAGGATGAATTAATGTGTCTTTATTGATTTATTATTGTAATATTAAGAAATTAGCTAATTAGGGCATCGCATTCACATTTATATCTGTTACACTTAATCGTCAAATTAACAATCACGAATTATTTACTAGGAGAAGATACACATTTCATCGTGTTCTTAATCATTTTAAAAGAATCGTAATGTATACAAGCTAAGATGTACGAATACCACAAAAATGGCAAAGAAAATGAAAACTATTGATAAATACAAGCAAATTGAACATACAAACAAAAAATTGTATGTGCCCTCGTCCAGTTGTTCAGGAAAGGGGCATTTATTTAATGCAAAGTATAGAGGTTGTAATTTTGCGTTAATTTTAGTAATTAACATATATGTCAATAGTATATACTACACACAAACAATTCTCAACCGTTTATTCTAGTGGATATTAAAACACATTTTTTAAAGAAACGAATTTAGCTATTAATTTATTATGATTTTATGATTATTGTCAATTGTTTATAATTAATTTGAAAAATTCGTTCTGAAAGTTACCCTTTTAAAATTATTTTGTACTAATTATCAAAAACAAATGATATGTAACTTATTACAACACTTATTATAATGAAAGAATTATGTATTGATGTGTATGCTAATTAATATAATAATGTCACCATTTAATATTATCATTTTAACGTTAAATATCAAGTTTTTGTCGACGCCATTTGGTCATCAAAAACGATAAACGTGTTTCTGATGCCAACGCCCTCTAACGCATTTTAAGCGATGGTAAGTTTCCATTTTAGGACTTTAATGTGGAAACGACGCTTATAAATGTCCAGTGGTGGGGGAAACGCAGATTTGTGACCAACATCAGACACAAGTCCAAGGTCACAGATTAACCTTAAAAAGCAATGTTTTAGCGAGTTTTTGCCGAGGGGTAGACAACTGACGAATTCATTGTACCTTTTGGTAGAATCATCTGAATTCATTAATAATCTTAGCAATAATAATAAATTATTTCTAGAATTCTGTAATCTTCCAAATCGCAGTGTAATCGTAGAAATCTCTATATCTCTGGGAATTATTATTAAATTCTATAGCATTCTTTTAGAAATTTTGGGGAAATCTTTCATAATGCCTGCAAACTGCCTACAGAATGCGGTAGTAACGCCTAGAATAAATTGGAGCGTAATTTAAATGTAACGTGCTGGACAAGGTAAATTCAAATTTCCCGCAAATTCCAACATCTACAATGCATAGGTGACACGTCGAAGATCACTAGGCCCGAACAGTTCCAATCTGAACCGTTCTGACCACTTTGCTCAAACAAACAAATCGAACTACATTTGACAAATATAATTTTTTTCACTTTTTATTTGATTTTCTATTAGAACAGTTACCTCCTCGATTTATTTCGTCGGGCGTCACAATAGATTAGAGGGAAGATGGAAATGTTTATGATTTTCGCGCCTAACTAACCACCTTCATAATAACATGCGCATGCGTGAACAATGAGCTCCTAAAATTGGGTTGGAGCTTCAAAGGTTGAGGAGGTCTGAAGCAATAAACAAGAGTGCGAGGGGTAAACAACCTTATAAATAGCGTACAAATGATTCACAAATGTTTCACAATATTTTGGAAAGACTTCACAATATTTTAGAAAGAACTGACAAAGTGAATTCACAAAGTTCACAACATTTCAACAAATTATATAACCTAAAAGGATTAAAAATCTATATTGCGCATGCGTTTAATGTGTATTTTTCTACGCGGTATATTTAAATTCACATGAATTCACATTTTTATCACATGAATTCACATTTTTTCACATGAATTTACATTTTTTCACGTGAATTAATATTTTTTCACATGAATTCACATTCTTTTCACATGAATTCACATTTTTTTCCCATGAATTTACATTTTTTTGCGAATTCACGTTGAATTCACAATTCAAATGTTCACTGAATTCACATAAATTCACAGAAGAATTACCAGGAAATTCACACTAAGTATACAATTTTGTAACTAGTTGTCCGCCCCTCGATTTGTTCTCGGATTTGTTTTCGGATTTGCTGAAGGACAAAGTTGCATCCTAGCCATATTCTGGCGAATATATGTATGAATAATGTCAATTTTTCGGCTATTAGAATGGCAATAAATATACCGTGTAAATTTCATCCTGATTTCTTAGTCTGCCTGTAAGACTTGCTTACTTACCTCTTTCGCCGATTAGATATTTAGACCATGGACGGTTCAGATTTCATTTAGAGCAGTTTGGCCGCATTAGCGCATTGATCTCCAATTAACAAGCTCATTATCGGTTTTAAAATTGGTTTCCCCGAGGTAAATCTTGTAGCAAATTTCGAGCCACTGTGTTAATTGTTTGTCAAGCAGCTCCTCAAGAATGATAAAAATATGAAAAAGAATAATGACAACATCTAAGATCACTGAATCGTGGCACAGAGTGCCGAAAACGGAATACGTATGCGAAAGTGTTGCCAACCCTGGTGAATTTGCACCAGATCTGGGGAATTTTGGGCATACCTGGTGAACTGGTGAATATTTTCGATAATCAAAGAAAAACTGGTGATTTTTTGATATATTAAGTTTTAAAAATGCGGAACTGTTTCTAGTTTCTATTGAAGTGTAACGCTCTCGTGATTTGTATTTTGTATACTGAACTTTTTGTAAACGTTTCTTGCGCATGAAAGTGTTGTGTAAAGCATCGTATGATTCTACCGGTCCTGTTTGTCTACCCTCAAGGCTGCGTT
>JARJEB010010439.1:0-13275 GCA_030264535.1 Liometoxenus newtonarum | reverse complement strand
GTGTGTGTGTGTGTGTGTGTGTGTGTGTGTGTGTGTGTGTGTGTGTGTGTGTGTGTGTGTGTGTGTGTGTGTGTGTGTGTGTGTGTGTGTGTGTGTGTGTGTGTGTGTGTGTCTGTCTGCTAGCTTGTGTACCAATTCTCGAAAGTTTCAAATGATGTCGCACAGTCCAAACATTATGAACGGCCAGAACTGAATATACATTCTAAACACTCCAAATTAATAAATAAACGTTATGTGAAGCATATCAACGAGTTTGCCGTGAACAAAATTCGGGGCAGACCAAGCAAAGTGACTAACCAAAAATAATTTCTTGTAGAGCTTCCCATTCTCTGCATTTCAACACGTACAACATTTTCTCTGCAAGATGCATGTTTGTAAAGTTGCTTATTAGTAACAAATCACAACTTTCCGCACAACAACTTTCCGACCATGTCGTAGAACTGTCCGATCGTGAAACTAATTGTGATCGGAAATGACATTGTTTACATTTTATTATCACTAAATTTAAAATTTGTCATCAATTTCGACTTTTTAATCAAAACTAGTTCTACGAGGTCGTAGCTTATATGGTCGGAATGTCGGAAAGTTGTGCGGTGCGAGTCCGTACTGATTCATTTTAACTCTTCTTCGTTGATACTTACAAAATACAACAAAACGTAGCTGTTTATTAATCAGCACTACCGAATTTTATTTTTACTGTTAAGATGGCAATGGTCGCATTAAATTAAAATATTGTTATAGAAAATAAAATATTTCAACAACTTTAGGTATTTTTCATTTTGTTCCTGATGAATTCGGTTTTGGGTTTCGTTGAAACTTTGGGAATCAACTTTTCTGCTTCTTTTCTTTCTTAATTTAACAAGAAAAACATAAACCATACCTATATCTATATGTTCACTCCACACAAAAGCGTCACTTGTGTTCTTACTTCCACGAAACGGTTTTGCCTCTACCATAAAGTGTTTAATGTATCTATTCCTCATCAAATGGGCTATAAAAAGATTTAATAGCCGGAGATGTCAATACTTTACACGCCCATGCAACGACATTCACACAGAATAACCGATAAGAGATGCAGGGACCTTCGCTTATTTTTAGAGAGCTTCGAACGAAACCTTACTTTTCATCCAATACGTGCACGTATTTATGTACTATCAATATTACGAGTATTCTCAACTCCTTCTCGAAGTTTTCCTGTTCGATTTCATCTTCTTTTATATGCGCGTCTCTTACATGTCGCTTATTCCTTATCCTTCAACGCTCATCTCGTTCTTCAGATCTCACATATATTTGGAGTTTTTTGAGATATAACTAAAACACATTTACAGATTTACACATTTTACATCGATCGCTCTGGCCCGAACGTATTTTTAAAGTATATTTTAAGATCTTTTCCATATATACCAAACAACAACGACATTACCGTTGCTTGGACTCGAAATTTTGTTTGTGAAGTAATTTTTATTGAATAAAAATTCTGTATAGGTATTGGAATTGTATATGCTATTCTGTATACGATGACAGCGTTTTTTGCCTGGGCTATTCACCCCAACACACGCACACATTTGAACAATACAAGGTAGGACGTTGTGAATTATTGACGCCATATGAACGATCACAACCCGTCCTTTTTCCAAGATTTTATAATGTTCATTGAACATTTAGTTTTCTATTACCAACGACTTCATTTTGGTTCTTAAATTAAGGATCAGCGGAGAATGGATTTTTTTAAATTATTTGAACCACCCTGTAGTATAATATGTGTAGACACCTACACCGAAATAAAAAAAGAGTAAATAGGAAATCGAGAAGAGCTTGCAGTTGGACAACAACGACGCGCCTGTTCGCGGCCTTTCTCCATTCGAGATTTATTTCGCTAGATAGACATCAGATTCGCATATATACCTCTACAGATGCATTATCCCTATACCTATATCAGGTAATTCAGGCGTACGTCAGAGAAGACTGACATCTAGACCTGCCCAAAACTAAATTATCGCGAATTCCTTATTGCATATTCTATGCATCCGCGAGTCCACGCACATCTTTTGATGCTCTTTCCAGCGCCCGTTAACACAATACGTTGTACGTCTACGACTATTTGGTTTATTTAAATTTCAAAGAGTTTTTAGTCATCGAAACAGTGCGCAAATAAAACTCTTCGATGAATCGAACAAACGAAACGAACGCATACATTGGAGGTAAGCTAAGAACCTTTAGAACCTGTAGCTGCCCATCTAATTTGCTTGTAGATTGTTTTTGAGGAGTATGGCTTACGCCACAGCACCTAGATTACTTAGTTGGGCACAAAAATGCATCTCCTGATGTTAGTAGTTAGTAATTTGTAACGAACACAACATTCATGGCTCGCAGACGAGAGAAATTCGTCAATGCCCATCTAATTCGCTTGTAGATTGTTTTTGAGGAGTATGGCTTACGCCACATCACCTAGGCCACTAATGCCCATCTAATTTGCTTGTAGATTGTTTTTGAGGAGTATGACTTACGCCATAGCACCTAGACCACTTAGTTGGGCACAAAGATGCATCTCCTGATGTTAGTAGTTAGTAATTTATAACGAACACAACATTCATGGCTCGCAGACGAGAGAAATTCGTCAATGCCCATGTAATTTGCTTCTAGATTGTTTTTGAGGAGTATGGCTTACGCCACAGCACCTAGGTTACTTAGTTGGCACAAAGATGCATCTCCTGATGTTAGTAGTTAGTAATTTATAACGAACACAACATTCATGGCTCCCAGACGAGAGTCAATGCCCATCTAATTTGCTTGTAGATTGTTTTTGAGGAGTAAATACTTACGCCACAGCACTTAGGCCACTCAGTTGGGCACAAAGATACATCTCCTGATGTTAGTAGTTAGTAATTTGTAACGAACACAACATTCATGGCTCGCAGACGAGAGAAATTCGTCAATGCCCAATTTGCTTGTAGATTGTTTTTGAGGAGTATGACTTACGCCACAACACCTAGGCCACCTAGTTGGGCACAAATATGCATCTCCTGATGTTAGTAGTTAGTAATTTGTAACTGTCACAACATCCACGGCTTTCAGACGAGAGAAATCCGTTAAGCAAAAGTCTTGCCCGGATGGGATTCGAACCCATAGTCGTGCAGCGAGCGAGCATCATGGCTGAACACTCTACTCACTCGACCACCGCGGCCTTTGGTTAATATATGTTATAATAAACCGCAATTAATTCTTCCTGAATTTTCAAACTAATTATGCTTTTTTTATTTATTAATTATTTAATTTCAATTCTTGAATTTGTGTTTCGTTGCCGACCTGATGACAAAACCAAATTTGGGAATTAATATATCTGGATGTCATTACAGGTCTTGTCATTATTTTTCCGTTGGCTATTATTACCAGTATGTTTGGGCTTGCTGATATTATTTTGGTTTTTGTACTTCGTTCGTTTCTAGCTTAATTGAAAATTACAAAACTGTTCGAAATATTTCCTAATTTACCTGAGATATGTGGCCGTAGACCTATCATTAGCTAGCATTAAGTCTTAATTTTCTTTCCGTCCTTTACATTCGACCACTCTCTATAATAAGTCTGTAACAATCTCTCATATTCGATTTTTTTCACATACACGACCAGCGTGCGCATACGTACATACTACTTAGCCAGCACTTGAACCTAAATTCTTACTTAGCTTGAAATTTTATTTACTACCACTGCACAAAGGTTATACTGTATGATGATCCGTCTATCTGTCTTCGATCAACATCTACAACATTGCAAATTAATATAGGAAAATGTCATTATAAGTCATATTTTTGTCATTTCAAGTGACTTTATGTCAATAATTATCCTAACATTAAAAGTGAATGGTGAACTCAGGTTATAATTATTCACTGTAATTATATCAACAAAAAATTGTAAAGCAAAAAAGTACAGCAGAAACATGTACAACAATTATTGCCAATTTTATTTTAAGTTTGTGGCAGTTATTAATATCATTAGGAACCAAACCAAACCAAACCAATTTTAGTTTAAGTTTGTGGCAGTTATTAATATCATCAGGATTTCATAGTAAAGATTTCTTTTTCGTTTTGATTGCTCGCTTGATTTGCTTTGCATTGTGTTTTGTTACTTCATTTATAATCTGAGATCATAACTATAATCACACAAGAGCAAATATTAAGTCGTCTTCACCACACACTTAAAGGGAACCAAGTAGCGATTTGCTCAAGAGTTTAAAATGGAATAGAGATGTCGCTAAAAATAACCCAAGCATTTTTACATAGATACTAACGCACCATAACGCACCATCTTACGAATTAATCATATTCTTGGCAATAGTAGTGCAAATCTAATATGTATAAAATGAGTAGGAGGGCGCTGCTATCAGAAACGAAAAAACTCCAACATTTGACATTAGTAGCCAGTCTATTACGATTTGCGTAATTTTTCATTGCATAGACCATAGTACATAATTACAAAGTGAAGCAAACTTGTTTAGGGGTTTCCTATTAGACTATAAGCTCGTAAAAATATCCGGAACGAAATCAATTTTCTCACTGGGCAAAACCAATCTTTCATCGTGTAATACAGATTGTTCCAAAATGAATGACATCCAGTTAGCAGGAACTAATTCATAAATTGCTTATTCTTGAATTACCCACAGCCAATTGGAGAAATGATCAGGATAATTCTTTCAAGAAACGTTTAAAAACAACGTAAACTTGAAATTATTTGGATCATCAGTTTAAATTTGCTATATGCTTTTGAACACCTTGTATTTTCTATTTTGGAACATATTTAATTGTAAGTTTACCTTAATAACCTCAATAACATAATTTCAATTGCAAAAATGGCAACTATACCGATTTATGTCATAAATTTCAAAATTTAAATTGCCAAAATGCCAACAACCAACAAAAAATTATAAGGGATTGTGAAGAAATTTATTTGTCTCATTAAGTTTCAAATACCACAATTTTATACTATTATCTAATTGATACGGGTCGCTCCGGAAATTCCCATTTAATTTGTCTTATTAGACGATATAGGTTAGTTACAAACGTCAAAATTGACATAGTCACGTCACTTACATAGGGTATGGTCACCACATGAGAATTATGTAGATCCTTGCGGACATTCTAAATTATTTGTAATGATTATAATAGTGAATAGTACAAAATATTTATACTTCTTAATTGATTCTCCAAATCCATGAATAACAAGCGTATATATGAATACCTAGAATATTTGATTCATCCATTTAAACATCAAACGACTAACTAATATTGGAATACAGTCACAAAAAATAACAAATCCAGACGATGTTACAATTGCAAAGAGAAACGAAAATTACTCTTGTGTAACACGCTGAGCAAACTCATTAGTGCGTACAGCTGTGGTTATACTTTATAATAGTTATTGAGCTCAAAAATTCTGTTGAATTTAAAATTGTATGGGAACTTCAATTCGTTTCTGATTTTTTGTAATTTCAGTATTTATTTTTCTTATTCTTCGACACTCGCATAATCTACAATCTGAATGAGAAAATGTACATAGGAGTAAGGAGTGTTCCAATAAACACCAACTAGCGCAATTAGGCGCTATCACTAATTTATTAATTAAAGTTTTTGTTTTTTTCAAACACCTAGTACATATAGATATAAGTAAGGAAGAATGTAGTTTTTTCGCCAAGTCAGTAAACTTTTTTATTTGTGCACGCATACCAATAAGTAATGATAATGATGATGAGACGAGGACGACTAAGAATACAAGTTCATTCGTCCACGAGACTAGCAAGTGCAAAGCACACAATTCAAGTACTGAAGTACGACATGGATTATTGGCAGTAACGTTAATAATGTTAGACCGTTTGCATGCGGCAAAGAGTGACTATTTTTTAATAACTTTTTATTTCATTTTTTCTTCAAACTCTTCGTATTGCATCCATCGTTGTAATTTTTGTTCAATTCATATCTCTTCATTCTTTCAACGCTGGCCACGAAGAATGGGATAGACGACGAACGAACGACGGAGGCGCGCAGATTTCAAATGTTACCAATTACCAGATATGACTGAGCAACTTTTACTCTCTCTCTCTCTCTCTCTCTCTCTCTCTCTCTCAATACAACGTGCGTTCAATTGAAACAAACCCAGGCACAAAACACCTGAGAATTGGTAGTTTTTTTTGTACATACAGTCGTGGTTCACTCATTTTTCGCCTCCGTGCGTACGCCGAAAGGTGCTTCCAAGTATCTATAGATACTTCCTAATGGGTGATATACCATGTACCAGAGTTGGTACCGGAGAAGTATCGAAGATGCGAAACGAATTTAAGTCAGTTTCTAAGAATTTTAATATTATGATGATGATGATGGAGACTGATGGAAGACAAAAAAAATCGTTTGATTTGGTTCAAAATTTCGGTAGTATTTTTCTGATTCGTTTCGTATCGAATTAATCATACCACCGGAACGTATATGTTTCTTCTACTGGTATAACATCGCTCAGGGGTCGATATTTTCGAATTCCCTCAATAACTAAATAAAAGGAATATGCAGATATAAACCAAACCACAATGCAGGTAGAGAAAGAGAATTTGGCAAAGACATTAATTTTTTATATTACACTTGACTACTGATGTGGGTAATAGTGGTAGCTTGAAATTGTAATCTTCACGAATGGAAATTAATTCTGACGAAACACAGTAGTTCCAACAAAACCAAATCATCAGCTATCAACAGAAGTCGATGAACACATCTCCAGGCAATGCACGAAAGCGATGAATTCTCTCTTGAGATTTTGATTTCTGTCCATAAATTTTGCAATTTATTTGGAATCCTTATAATAAACATTCATAAGCCAAAACTCAAAATTATATAGAAAATAAACCTAAATATATGGTTCATCGATGTTTTCCTTATATTTTTTCTTGATAATTATATGAATAAAACGAGTAAGTAAAAAAGGGAATTTTTAGAATTTCCTGCTTGAGTGCCTAGTCTGAGTGTGACTTCAAAGTAATTAATAAATAATTTGTTAAACTATGTTTTTGTGCTCAGTGGTTCGGTCAATATGTTGTTGTTTTATGCCATTGCCGAAACGCTCACCAACTATATACTTACTTGTGCCTTACTCGACGAGTATGTCAAGAATTCAATTCAATTAGAATTAAACAAGTTAGCAAGTTAATTAAGGCGCCATGCTTACGCGCGCATACTACACCTGCGTAATTTTTTTCTATGCAATCTTTTCAATAATGTTTTGTTCACGTTTATTTGGTAAATTAGGTACGCACAAGGTGCGAAGATCAAATCAAACATTTTCTTTTCGACCTAAACAACATTAAAAATTATACTGACTGTTCCAAGTATCAGAATCAAGAGTAAACAAATTAAGCGTGTCCCAACGGGTAGAAAGCATTTCGTTGTCAACCACAGACTATGATATTGTTTAATAGCTAATGGATCTCAATTTGAGCATTTATTTTGTGTTTTCATTTTACTTTATGATTAAACGAACTTACCTATGTGAACTTCAATTATTATACCTATGGTTACATGATTTAAAGAACTTACCTATATGAAGTTCAATCGTAATTATGGAATCAAGCAAAATTTGGAGGTTATTAGGATGATGGATTTTCTATTGGAGAAATCAGGTTCGTACGTACTTACTAACGAACAATCTGTATGTAAGTATGTTATATCAATACTTTGAACTTATTGCTGGGATGTTGTCAGTTGTGCATTGCACATGTGCGAGTTTTATATTCTTACACGTTGTAATTTCATACAGTCATGCACAGGCCAAATGGAAGAGAGATTCATAAAAATTTCGAAAATAAGAGAAGAGCTAAGACGATGAAAAATCTGAACTGGGAAGTTATTACCTTCGCTATGCGATATTCACTAGATAGGCATCTTCCCGTTGAAGAATACACGTATTCTCATGCACATATAAATATAACGTTCGTTCGCTTCTTCATTCTTTCGTTGGTTCAATCGATGTATACTTTATTCAATGTGGTGTGGGTCTTACAGCACAAGCAACTAACCCATTGATGGAGAAATGAACCCAATATAAACAATAAGCGGTACTGTTATATTATTTTATCCATAGCAGGACTGCATTAAGCATATATTATTGGTGTAACTGCAAGATTTGAATTTCTGGTACAATTTCTTAGATTCAGTTGTTCTATTTCTGCGCTTAACTTCTGAATAAATTTTGCTACCAGATTTATAGTGTACCTACACACTATAAATATGTGTAGTTCTGCCCGAAACCTCGATCAGTCCAACTTTCTTAAAAATTTATCGTATAGCATAAAAAATAGTATAACGCGTAGTAGAATGTGTTTAACGTAGTGTAATCAGTATAACCAATAATCTTGCATCATTTTACCCGCCATATTAAATTGCACTCTGACTCCCATAAATATAACAGAATGGTAGTACGGGTAGTACCTCTACTTAGTACAAAGGGTGAAGAATAATTCATTATTAAACAAACTTATCTATGTGAAGTTTAATCATTATATGATTTAACTAACTTACCTATGTGAAGTTCAATCATAATAGTTTTGCTACTAGATTGACAGTGTGCACTCTGTGTAGTTCTGCCCAAAACCTCGATCACTCCAACTTTTTTAAAAATAGCTCGGATAGCATTAAAAAGAGTATAACGCATAGTAGGATGTGTTTAACGTAGTATAATTAGTATAACCTCTAATATTACATCATTTGACCCGCCATATTAAATAGCACTGGACTGTACTGACTCCCTTAAATAGAACAGAACGGTAGTACCTACCTCTACTTAGTAGTTAGTACAAAGGGTGAAAAATCATTTGTTATTAAACAAACTTATCTTTATAATGTTCAATCATTATACGATTATTGATTTAGCGAAGTTACCTATTTGAAGTTCAATCATAATTATTTTGCTACTAGATTGATAGTGTGCACTCTGTGTAGTTCTGCCCGAAACCTCGAGCAGTCCAACTTTCCTAAAAGTAGCTTGTATAGCATAAAAAAATGTATAACGCGTAATAGAATGTGTTTAACGAAGTAAAATCAGTATAACCTCTAATATTGCGTCATTTTACCCGCCATATTAGAGTGCACTGGACTGTACTGACTCCCATAAATAGAACAGAATGGTAGTAAGTATCTCTACTTAGTACAAAGGGCGTAGAATAAGTTATGATTAAGCGAACTTATCTATGTGAAGTTCGATCATTATATGATTATATGATTTAACGAACTTACCTATGTGAAGTTCAATCATAATAATATTGCTACTATATTTATAGTGTACACTCTGTGTAGTTCTGCCCGAAACCTCGAGCAGTCCTACTTTCTTAAAAATAGCTCGTATAGCATAAAAAATGGTATAACTCGTAATAGAATGTGTTTAACGTAGTATAACCTCTAATATTGCGTCATTTTACCCGCCATATTAGAGTGCACTGGACTGTACTGACTCCCATAAATAGAACAGAATGGTAGTAGGTATCTCTACTTAGTACAAAGGGCGTAGAATAATTTATGATTAAGCGAACTTATCTATGTGAAGTTCGATCATTATATGATTATATTATTTAACGAATTTTCCTACGTAAAGTTCAATCATAATCATTTTGCTACTAGATTTATAGTGTGCACTCTGTGTAGTTCTGCCCGAAACCTCGAGCAGTCCAACTTTCTTAAAAATAGCTCGTATAGCATAAAAAATAGTATAACGCGTTGTGAAGGTGTTTAACGTAGTATAACTAGTATAACCTCTAATACTGCATCATTTTACCCACTACATTGCACTGGACTGCAAAAAACATGCCCGGAGTGCGCCCTGAGTGAAATTCTGTTGTTAGTCCGAACACTAGCCACTGTAAAAGTGTACACTAGGCACTCAAAGTTTAGTCCAAACACGCTCAAAATTTTCAGTCCAGGTGTACTGAGTGCAGTAGTCCGAAAGGGCAATGAATTTCAATGCATAATGATTTGTTTTGTTTTAATTTCTTTGGTTTTTATAATAGTTGAAGTGAATTCTAATGCGCACTGCCCACTGTCATCACTACGCCGGTTTACGGCTTTCATTCATAATATTTTTCAATGCGCAAAGCGAATAGCGCAGAACGAAGCAGGACATTATTATATTTCGCCGATATATCACATGCTCAACAAGTATGCGCAATGTTATTATGGCACATTTACTATTTACGACTTTCAATTTTTTACCTTCTCTTCTCATACGTTACTGACATGATGTTCGGGTCTGTGTGGTATTCATCGGGTTACTTTGCATTGGATACTTACATCTTGCACTTTTGTATCTACTCTTTCTTCGTTGTTTTGTGTATACCGGAAATTTTTGATCAGTTTATTGACCGCGCGCGCAATAAAATCTACTCTACGGATTCTCCTCAACATTCCCCGATATAACTAACCAAACCTAACCTACACCATGACTAAGTTATTTATTTGCAATATTACTTTCGTCTTGTATCTAATGTTGTTGCAAAACAATAAGCCATACTAAATTCATTCAGTTTTGTTTTGCACGCTTGTGCATTGTTTTGGTTTATTTTATTGGCTTGTACGTGTACGCATCTACGGTTTTAAAATTTTATATTTTATTTTGTTGTTGGTATCTTTGTATGTATGAACAGAAGAACACAATTTCAACACATCTTCGTTTAAGATGAAATACGAGTATCAAAGAGATATGCTAGGTAGTGTTATTTATAGAAACTAAAAAATTGTATAAATGTACGCGCCTTTGGAAATAATTTCTCTATATTAAATTACGTAAACATAGGTAAGCATAGATTAGCCTCGGAAAATGTGGGAACTTGGGAAAAAAATTAAACATTTTTGTTGAAACCAATCGCAGAGTGTTATTTTGACGAGCACATACTCAATAGTAAAAGTTATGCAATCACTGATGAGACAGAGTTGGCTGCGCACAATAGGCCACCAGGCAGGCGTTCTCCATCGTGTCCATTCGCGTTACCTTGACCGCGGTCAGACAGAACCCTAGCCCATCCGTTTTGTTACACTGATTTGATATTAAGTACATTCATATACCTATTTTCAAATATAGGTATAGAGAATATATGAGTTTTGAGCGCAAAAAATCCTCATACCGCACTATTCAAATGGAATTAGCCGTTATACTTCGATTCCAAATTAATTACACATTAATTATTCAGCAGGCGCCACTGCATTCTGGGTACGCGATCATAAAAAAACGCCGTGCAACGTTATTTTAACTAGTTGCGCTGGTGTGTCGAGCAGATCTAGCGCTGGTGCACCAGCACCTGAAACTCGAAAAATTTATGATAGATTTATGATAATGCGCACGTCCAGAAATTATAAATAACCATTACCAGTGGTTCACGTTCATATGTTTCTATACCGTATGCGTATACAAAGTGTATTCACCGCATATACCAAGAACTAGACATTTATAGGGCTCAATAAAATTAACAATTGTTCAATTGTGATGTTAAATTGTTACCCGGGTAAAGATGAAAAGAAATTTGCAAAATTTGTAGTATTAACATTACAATTTATTTGTATTAATTTTATTATGTATTTGATATTTTTTGAAACACCTAGAGAAACAGGGAATCGAGACGAAAGCCGTAGAAGAAAGAGGTAATCTGTAGTGTCAAGTGTGTGCGTGTGTGTGTGTGTGTGTGTGTGTGTGTGTGTGTGTGTCTGTGTGTGTGTGTGTGTAATATGTCAAAATCGATTTTGATTCAATATTTTAAGTGTCGTCGTCAATGTAATTGCTTCCTTGGTTCACAATCATATTCCTTTTCATTTTTTTATCAAAACGCGCGCCCATTTTCCGTGTTTCATGCATCCTTACGTCTGTGCGTGCATCGAATTCAAGTTGATGTTGGGTGGCCTTCTTGTGGTTGGATATAAACATGAATTAACAAATTTTCGAATAACAAATTGTGTACTCGTATCTAACAAAATTTTCGAATTCTATTTGAATAAATTGGGTTAAAGTCTAATCTTTGCTGTGGCATAATTTGTATAATCATCGATACAGCTCATTCCAATAACTCAGAAATTAGCAATGCAAGCTACAACATTCCGACCATATGCACTAGGATTTCGTAGAACTCGTTGATCGGAAAGTGGAAATGACATTGATTTCGTTTTGATATCAGTAAGTGCAATTTTCACATTTAATCAAAATTATATTTGCTACGGAGGGGCGAGCATAAACATTAAGATAGAGGGGTAGCTTCCGCTATAAGCCTAGGGAAAATAAACGAAATTCGAGTTGGTGCGCGTGCCTTCATTTGCCCTGCCAAAACTGCAAAATGGAAAGCTCTTATTGAAATAACAAAATCCGATTGGTTCCATCAAAAATGTTAAATTTAGTTTACATATTTTCCGGGGCCTATGTTTGCTTAGAAGTAATGTAGCTGGAGTTGGTATTTGTTTCACAATTTGTTCATATTGTCCGGCGGACATCCAAAAGCAAAAAACTTACAACACTTCATATAGTCACAAATTTAATCAAAATCAACTCGTGATACAAAAAAATCTAGTTTAATTTCACGCAATTTTAAATATACCAGGCAACAAGAACAAGGTGTTCAAAATTAAAGAAATTTGCAAATATTTTCAATTTGAAACGTGCCAATCTTAAAAGTATATACCTACTAAATATTAATGAATTACACCGTAGATATAAATTGTGAATCGATAACAATAGATATAGTTTTCTACTCAACTTTTTGTTCTGTTTATACCTATGAACGACGATCGTTGCCAATAACTGATGTTAATGATTCCAATTCCAATAAAATATTTTGTGAGAATGTTTATGAGTTAGAGTGTTAAAGATATAATACTTATTTTTAAATACTTAGGAAACTATGAGTGATTATTAATCAAGAAGAACTATTTAGGAAGGCTTACTCTCATAGTAATTTTTTTACTTTCCGGCCACATACCGGAGGTATGTAGGTATAGGAAAGTAAGGTGATCATGCAAAAAATTAAAGTCTTATTTTTCCTTGATTCGTGGAGATCCGTTAACCCCAGGTCGAAAATCGGCTTTTTGGGCTGATGTGTGTGTGTGTGTCTGTGTGTGTGTCTGTATGTGTACAAAATTGCGGGAAAACCAAGCATTGTTTCGGACTGAAACTTGGTATCTGGGCAGCTATTCCTCCCGAATGAACCTGGAGTAAAAAGAAACAAAATCGGTTGGTAAAGAAGACACCTTTACTCGTAGGCCAAAACGTCCAACTCGC
>JARJEB010010435.1:0-36388 GCA_030264535.1 Liometoxenus newtonarum | reverse complement strand
CGATGTTTCATCTCCGAGAAATCATCATCAACTTCATTTTTTTATATGGCCACAAAAGTAGAAACACATTGTATACGGTAGCATTTTTTATTACAAATCCAACAATGTGTGATAATTATGCTTCTAAAGCCAAGCATGTAAACATACTCTAACTAGTGCAACTTTTTCCTAATTTAAGCCACCCTGTATCTTTTACCGTTTTCAAGATCCCCATGCTACGCATTCTTATCTTGGACACCGTGTATATATAAAGTCATATCGCCTTTTGTGAAATTTACGCTACAACAAACAGCTGGATCAAAAATACAATTATGTTGCAGTCAAAGTTTTTACGATGTCAGGAAGTAATTTTTATGATAATATTCCATCAAATGGATTGTAACTTTCATTGTTATGCTCTTAATGATTAATTTTGAATTTATGTACCGTATCTATTGTAAAAATTGTTAAAGCAATTCTTCCATTTATCCAACCATCCATTCATTCCTTCCTCTTTGTAATTCCGTCCTATTCGATTGACTGCCCTGAAATTACAATATTTCGGTATAGACACGCGCCAGTCGTTAACCCCTTAATCGTATGCCAAATTTGATAGCAATATTGTTAAAATACTATAATGGAAAATATGCTAATCGACTAATTCAAAGATCCGTTTAATTTAATGTGTATATGAGGGAGTGGATGCGCCGGGCTACCTATCTAAAATCTCATGCATCGCCCATATTATAAATTATTATAATAATTATTTCCCTCAACACAACGAACCATACATATAAAAGCCTATAACGTCGGCGTGTACATAATACGTATTTTTTTAGGCCCAAATTTTAGCCGCTGCTTACTTTATTCGCTTTAACGCTGAAGTGTATGCGTTAATTTCGTGCCTTATAATTATTGAAAAGTTACTAAAGGATACCTACCGAGCAACACTCTGCACCGAGCAACACTCTGCTCACGCCACATCATTTGTAAATATGAGCATATAATGTGAATATTAATTATTAAATAATTATAAATTAAAGTTATTCGTTCAATACATGAAGCGCATCGTGCGTGCGCGGCGGCGCAGAGTAAACAAGAATCTGGCTGGACAATTTATTCCATCCATGTACGAGACCATGAAACAACCGTGGTTAATTTGAAAATCTGACAACATTTATTATTTATTGTATTATTCATCACTTAAATTATTGCTGTATATCACTGCCAGGCTTCAAGCGGATATCTGTTGCTTTCCGCTGTTGCAACGTCGCACAACACGATGAGCTTTTATTTCCAGTGCAAACTGCAACTATACAGTTTTATAGTGTAGCATTGTTCATGATAATGAATTTTACATTAAATATAAGATAATACAAAATATCCAAATAAATAAAAGTAAATATACATTTATTGCATACAGTAGGTACAAGTTAAGTTTAAAATAATATTAAATCCTCAATGCTAGTAACTTTGAGGAAAAGGCGAAATATCAAATAATTTCAATAGCATACTTGTAAGATAATTGCTTAATATACTTCACTCTGTTGAATTCAATATACTTTCCATTGTTCTCTTAAAACTCATCTAGGAAGTGCATCCCTCTCTTCCGCAATCTATTCGCTACTTTCTAACATATCGAACAAGTCATCATCGTATGGTTGCAAGGCGGCCAGCATGTCGTCTTCGTCTAGCTGTAAACGTTGAGCATTAATGTAGAAGATTTTTTTTCTGCCCTTGTATGGTTCTGTGAAAGTACTGGTAACCCGCTTTGGAGTTGTGAAGTTACAGGATTGTGAGCTTGCGAATGTGAGGTAAAAAAGTCGATGTGTGAGTGTTCGTTATTGTGTGTCACGAAGAAGGATCGAAGAATGTGGTGTTCGGGGTGGACGAACGTCAGAATAACAGCGTCGCTCCAGGATACATATTCACGACATGCGAAAGTAGTGGTGGGTATTGAATGAATGTCGAATGTCGCGCATTGTGCTTACCACTTACCCCGGCCTAACAAGCGGTCGGAATCATATATTTTCCCTCGCTTTCTTTCGCTAATGTCATTCAAACGGCTTTTTTACAATTACAAGAACCAGAACGGAATGAAGGAGTGTCGCACATTTATACGCTAGCAAACGATAAATCTCGAGCTTGTCAGAAAAAGCAAAATAAAAAGTTTAGATAATGAAAGGTAGAACATAAAATGTAAAATGTATACATGGCTGAAATAGAGTCGACAACAGAAAGTCGTATAAATTCTGTGCGAGATATAAATTCTGGCTTGAATTGAGACTAGGCGTGGAAGAAGAGAAGTAAGTATATATAGTAGCGGCCAAGTAACCGGCAATCCACTCGAAGAAGTACCATTTGTTGGACTGAAGGATTACAAAATGCGCGTGTGCTTGAAAGGAATTTTGTGGCTTTCCACTGTATTGTGTTATGTTAGAAAGTTGGTTGGTCTCTTTCGTTCTTCTTTTTGTTGAGTTTGTATATGTTATTGAGAGTGTTGGGTAGGGCAATAGAACGATAGTTGCTAAGTCGTCAAGTCGGTGTTTGAGGAACGAGGCATGAGTGGGATAGTTAATTAAACAAACATAAAAATCCATTCTACTTACGAATTCCATTGCCATCGGCGTAGGGTAAGTGCAGGGGAAGCATTCCATATAGGAAACGCCAGAATTGTGCGCAGTGCATTCGCATGTCTTGCATGTGTTAGATACGGCTGACTGGGCCACCCGTTTCGCAAATACTCCAACGATCTTCCTCGCAGATTTCTCCCATTCCAGCTTTTTGCCGGCGAACAGAGATCCTGAAATCACAACGTGTCATTGGATACCACTCGAAAACGATATATCAATCGTTCAGTTGGCATAAGATGTATTGCTGGTGGTCAGGGCAGGAAGTACCCGCATGCTCCTGTATTTTATGTGAATACCACCAGCGTCGGATACGCTCTCGTAATACAATTCCAAAATAGAATGGTCCAATCACTATTCGTCGCGTTTGTCGTAAATTTTAGAATCAAAAATTAATTTTATTGAAAGTAGTAAATTTAGAAGTACCAATTGGAAATTGAAGAAATTAAGAGAAGATCTATATCGACCGTTTGATAGCTCAAAAAAATTTCCGAGCTTAACTAAACAGTTCCTTTGAGTTTCCATTAAAGCTTGCGTGCTTTAGTGTCGGTAGCCCGAGGCAAGGAGTAACTCCAGCCGAAGCAAACATCAGGTTTATCTCGGATTCTGACCGGCGGCACGACATGAGAATGGCCCCATTTCGGACTATCCTTACTAGCGGCAGCAGTTGTACATGCTTAGACTAAGGTATGTACAACGCAAGGACTACCGCCTGATCGGTGTCCTTCGAGCAGATGATATTTTCAATGACAAGCGTTTCCGTTTTAAAGTTCGAAACTTCGCCGTTGGACGATCTTATACTTACCGTTTGTTTCCAATGACAACGACGCGCACACACCCAAGCTGGCTTTCGGTAATTGCACGCTCTTCCTTAATACCTTGTCGCCCTTCAGTTGGTCCACATCCTTTTTCGCATATGCGTAACGACGATCCACTCCTGCAACAAAAACAGGTTTTAACGATACCGATCATTATACTATTCCACCACATCACTCTTTGAAATGTGGAAATGCCGCTCGCCACATGAAGTCGTAGGAAATGGAATTGAAGCAAGTATGAAGCAGAGCACACACATTTATACAACACGCACTACTAGGATTCGTACATTGCTTTATTTCTTTTTTGTTATTTTGCATATTTTTCATTTTTATAACATTGTTTTTTTTTGCTTATGTAGCATTTTCAAACATGCAGTTACTGTATTATCCGTTTTTTTTTTTGTAAACAAGGAAGGCAATTTTTTTCTACTAGGAGTAATTGGATTTTTTAATACCGGTTTTTTTTCTTTTCAGTTGATGCACACATGAATTGAGCATAATACATTGAAAAGGACAATGCTGGGGCAAGACGCAACAAGAAGACAGTGTCAGGGTCGTATTATCCATTAGGCACTATAGGCACTGTGTCTAGGGCCTACGAAAATTGGAGGGCCTAGGAAGAGTGATGAGATGAAAATTGGAGGGCCTACGAAGACTGATGAGTTGGAAATTTGAAAGCTTTAGCTTTTTTTTGGTCACCTCACATCACACCTGCGATGCGCTCGCTTTATTAAGACTTGTGAGCTTTTTTTTTTGGTCACCAGTAAAAATTTCAGTCAAGTGCCTAGGGCCTACGATAGGCATAATCCGGCCATGGACAGTGTTATAAGGTAAGGAAACATATTTCCATAAATATATTTGTTATTTCGTTCATGTTCCTTACCGAAGTTTTTTATACAGTTAGTGAAACGATTTAGAAGTGTACAGCTTTTGCAAAAATGTTGCCATAACACACCGAGTTTTTACCTCATATATTAATTTAAAATTGGCATGTGATGATTCAAGTTTAACGTCTGGAAATTATTAATGCGATGAAAAATATTATTTTCTTATAATTAGAATAACATATAATATTTTGGAAAATTAGTGTGAGTTTCTATTCATGATTTTTTAATTAGCAAATTCTAACTAGCAGTTCGAGGTTCGACATTTACTTCATGCTCTAGCTAGAGAAAGTCACAATTAATATTGTAAGTACGTAATGTATTCTGCATATAATTAAAACGTGTACCTACTAATTTAATTAAAAGTTAAATTACGCGCATACTTTCGTTGAACTATGACGCCTACATTAATTTACTTCAAAGTACTAAGTCAGTATGTGGTTAAGTCCAAGTTTATTGTAAATTTGCCAACCTTATAATTTAGAATGAAATCTGATATATTCGTACTTTAGAATATTTGACAAAACTTTAAACAAATTCTCGTCTTCAAATAAAGCTACGTTAGAATTTGATTGTATAAATTCTTTTAATGTTGGAGACAAAACAGATTTTCTGGGGGAACCGCATATCATCAGCGCACTGAATTTTTTGTCGCTTTCATGTTCCTGTCTTATTTTATGCAACGGTCATTAAATCTAGTGTTGATGTTGATATGCTTTGTGCTACGTATCACATCACTTGGATGGAAACCAAGCTTTCTTTTGGTTTTCATTTCATAAAATAGATGTGTGTCCCTAATTGGAGTTTGAGTTTGAGTGTCTGATAAGCATGAGCCGAGCACAAAGAAAATAGAAGGCAAAATAAGATTCTGAAACTACGACTCGGGCGGTTGGACTACAGTAAAAAATGTCTACTTCTGTATTAATTGGTGAGCTTTCTTGGGATTGCTATGTTTCGCTGTTTACTATTTTCCGGACGCTGTCGTAGTTAGACTTTTTGCTGTTTCATTTCATTTAATACTCCCAGTTGGTTGTCTGTGCTCTTCAACACTTTCTTTTTCTTAGAGTTTAGTTTTCTTGGTTCTTATGATTTAGGTAATTCTATATACAATTTTATTGGTTTACAATTACCGCTTAGTTTTTAGGTTCGCGTGAATTGCCATGTGAATCTATTGGTGTCGCATCAATTGGACACGATCATTTGGACGCACGACAATTGGACGCATACGACAGTCTTTAGGACGCATTTGATCGTTCGGTTTGGTTTGGTTCCACCAATTGGACACGATCATTTGGACGCACGACAATTGGACGCGTACGACAGTTGGACGCGGCGTCTTTAGGACGCATTTGATCGTTAGGTTTGGGTTAGTCTTTAGTGGGGTCAGCCAGAGAGTAGTGTAAAAGCACAAAACGTACTTGGTTTTAGCGTACTTGGCTTTTTCACGAGTTTTTTTCATAAGACGTAAAGACGTATAGTCGTTGCGCCCAATTATCGATGCGTCCAAATGATTGCGTCCAATTGTCGCGCGTCCAATTGACGTATAACCGAATCTATTAACAGTTTTTGGTAGGTATTAGGAACACATAAACAATAATTCATCAAAAATATGGGTGCCACCCATATTATGTATGTTTTGTAAAGTGCATTTTATAACTTAAATAAATATGTGAGCATGTGCTTTGCCTTCAATATAGCGATTACAGGACAATGTCGACAACGGATTATTGTAGATCAATATCAGTGTCAATTTTCTTGGGGTATTGTTTTTGCTCGTTCACATTAACGTTAGTAATTTGCATAAGCATTTATGACTTGATTTCTAAAAACATAATAACCGTACGCTCATTTACAGTTCCTTTTCAGCTTATCATTGTGTAAAAATCACGAAGACTTGCAATTCTCTTCATTATACATCAGCTTAAAGACGGAAAATATAATAGACCGATGATAAGAGCGTTGTCTTTATTCGATCTATTCGTTAAAATTCGTCTTGCTTTTAAAGGACATATTGTTGTTTCCTTGTTTGCGTTGCAAGTTTAACTTTTTGCGTCATTTCTAACAGTTGTTGATATTAATTTCCGGACATAATCGTTGTTCCAACGTGATGACTGGTGAATTGCATCTGTATCCCACCCGATTGCTTTTGGATTTGGATTCATTATGGTTGCTCGTCCGGGAATATGCGAATGGTTCGCTTGCAATTTGTTAAAATTCCCCGACATGCACGTGTGATCAGTTTTGGATGAGTAAATACCTTGGTTATAACCAGAGCACTGTTGAATCGTATTCCAAACTCTAACATGTTCTATTTGTATTAAACTGTTCAAATTGGGGATTTGCACTAATGATTATTGCAGTATAAAATAAAGTTTCGTTGCTCAAATGAAATGAATTCGTACCCGAGAGTATTGAAAATATACATCAGTCTAAATGACAGATTCAACCAACGACCAATGAATGCGATAACTGCTTTTGTCCTCTTAAACAAAATCAATTGTATTTGAGTTAATTAAAAACTGTACTTCTCTTCGAGCCTTCAATAAGAACGCAGACTAAAATAGAAAGGCGAACATAATTAGAAGTAGGTGTACCAAATAAGTTTGCTAAAAGTGGGTTCTAGGGGTTCTAGGGGTCTGTGATGTAGAGTATTATTTCTAGTCCTGAACGTGATTTAATTGCGGAGTTACGTAATATACTTGCTAGCGTAATGTAAAGGAAAACGCGAATATGTAGGGGTGTTCAGGCGTTGGGATTGTTGTGCGGCGAGTTCGAATTGTATAATGTTACCGCATAATAGGGCGCTGGGAAATGCCGTTAACTAATGATTTTTAGCTAATTATAAGAACGAATCAGGTTACGGGGTGCGATCCGCACGTATAATACGACTGGGATTATTCAAAATCGTCAGCCGACACAAATGGCAATTCTTCCACGCTCGTTTCCGAGATTTACGAACTGAATCGCGGAATGAATAATTCCAGCGCGTGATCCTAAAAGTAGCAACTTGGAACGGAGGATACCTTACCAGGTATGACGGCAAAATTAATTCTTTTATCATCAAATTTCGTGATCCGTAATTCAAACTACAGTCACATATACATATCCACATAAACACACTTGCCGGAAACTGCATAATTTCCTCATGCGCGGGCTAGATTTGCTACGTTATTTATGACTCTCGCGGACCAAAAACTATGATGGTTTGTAGCGAGAGCAATAATGGCATCCGTTTCAGGCGTTGGGTGACTCGTTTACTAGAGTATATCCGACCGGCCAACAACAGCGGGTGTTCTTCTTCTTAAAGTAATTCACTCATTACTTATAATCACAGCACCATCGTGGCTCCTGCCATCGACTACAACAAAGTGCAATCATTGTTGAATGTTGCTTGAATAATAGAAACCTTTTCGTTCTTTCCAAAGAAATTGTTGCGCCGTCGGGCTCGCTCAAAAGACACCGTGGGGTCGCGTTTCGCATTCTTGTTGCTGAGCACGTGCTGCTCGGACCCATTATGGAAGATTGCTACTTATGTATTGGAGCTTCCTGGGGCCATGTAGATTATATCTGTTCAAATCATATAGCTTGCTCGCCGATGTGACACTCACGCATACACATGCAGATACAGAAAACTAAGGAGTAGAGAAACGGCGCTACCATATACTGGCATGGGCTCCAGTACCGCGCCTGAAGGGAAGCGGAAGCAATATCTTAATGCATATATGGAGACAACCATATAAATAAATATATACAATTTTGAATGAAAACGGTCGGGATTAAGTCTAATCCACAAACAGCAATACGCACTCGGTGGTGAGAGCAGACAGTGCAAGTCCTCCGACTGGCTGATGTCAGAGCAAATGTAATCGCTGGGTAATGCGCCCCCCGGATGGACATATTTAAACAAGTAATGATACTAGTTTAAATTGTTTTGCATGTAAACGGTCCATATTTCATAGAAAATTTACATTTGACTATAACACGGCGCAGTATGCGTATAAGCGTGTTTACTCTTTCGAATGATTCTCGACAAAAGGGCTTCTCGAAATTTAAACCGCCAAATGTTTTTTTATCCGGTTCGTATTTCGTGTTACATATGGAAACATGAGAAACCGTACATATTGAATGCACATTTTGTGGTCGAATAAAAATAATAACAACGCCAAATGTAAACAAGCCGCTTCGAGGAATTCATATTCATATTCATTGCATAGAGAACGTCAAAATGGCTAAGTTGAACGTACCGTGAAATGGAATGTTGATAGAATGAAACAAGAAAAATACTTACCGAAAGTGGTTTTGATCTTGTGTGTTTTCTTGGCTCGGAACTCATCGTTCATTAATATGTGCAAGGCAATGTCGTTCTCTAACAGCAACTGGTGTATGGTGGTGTAGTCGAGCTAAAAAGTAATTACAAAATAATTCTTCTCGTAGTTTTCGAAGGATTTAGGTGAGAATACACTCTAAGTGGGTACCTCTTAATGTCATTCGGGGGCGTACGTGTACATTAGGGTCTCTCCTTTTTATGACGGCAGGGAACCCACTGCTAAATTGTATTTTACTGAGTGTTTCAAACCTCTACTCATTCAAGTTTTTACATTTCACAATAATTTTTTAATAAGAATTTGCCTCTAAATTCGTTTTGTTATATCGTTTTAATTAATTTAGGATGTGGCCTGAAGTGGAAGTAAATTTAGTTCTAAGATGATTGGTGGCAAATTGTGGCAATGAACTTCGCTATTACTTAATAATCTAAATAGCTAGCTGAACGACCAGAATCGATCACTATTTGTCCGCTACGAATGGGTTTACGACACTGCCTGTACGGTAAAGCGTACCCCCATTATAGTCATTGTAGCAGCCTTATCAAGGCATTCATTCTCTACCGCAGTAAACTTTTGCTTGATAGACAGTTCTCACTTACCGTCATATTCGACTCCTTACAGTCCGAACAGGGCAACAGAATAAATGACTTTGACACTCCCGGTCGGAAAATCAACTTAGTGCTGAACGAAATTGCCTCGAAGATATCAACGCTGCCATTTCCTGAAAGGCGAAAATCAACACGTTCAGACATGTAACGAATCGCATGCATTTTGCGGAACGACGTAATGTAGCACATCCAGCCAAGTGTTTCCCAAGTTTCCCGTTCGCAAATCTTAATGATATAATATCTTCTATGGAGTTACCTTGATCTTATTGAATAAGTAGCAAGTAAGATGATGGTAATAAAAAAGTTAAAATTATTACCTGTGGGTATGTGATCAAAATAGTTTGAAATCAACTGGTGCCCCGTGAAGACATTGTTATTGATTACTATGCTGCGCGGTTCATCGTAGACGCCGTTGCCACCGAACACCACAACGGAATATCTGTAATTACGTTATTTCATCATTAACGAGCCGTCGTTCTGATGTAACATACGAATTCCCGGATCGCCTAACACGGTGGCACTCGTGTTCGAGAAACTAGGAGTCTTCGTTCTCGACTTGCTTGACTTGGTTTGCCTGTGCTTACCGCGCCATGCTGCGGCGTACCGTTCCTTGGCGTAGTTTCAAAACAACATTAATAACAGTCTCACCTATTTTCCCCGTAATTCAAGGATGTTATCTCCTTGTCGAGTTGCTGCACAAAATCCTCCATCCTCTTTCTTGTTTTCACATCTTTATTGCACTCTTTGGCCTCGACGATAAATACGATGTCCGCCGATCTGGGTACTGTTTGGTTAGCCATCTGAACAAATTCACCCTCTGCCACAATGCTGCCATTCACTAAATTACATCTGTAATATAGTCATATAAATATTAATGCAACACACACACACACACACACACACACACACACACACACACACACGCACACACACACACCACACACCATTCGTCCCTTCTTGGCTCGCAGTTAGTGCGACGAAAGGACGCATCACAAGTCAAGTAACAATATACAAGAGAGAGAGAGAGAGAGAGAGAGAGAGAGAGAGAGAAATTTATGGATGCATAACATTATTTATGTTAGTACATCACATCACCGTTAATACCACTCAAGTGCAATAATGTAAAGCACTCACACTTGATTGCAATCAATTCAATAGGCGAATGCGACAAGGGGACAACTATGTGAGAATTGGACAGTTTCGACACGTGCCTACTTCCCGCCAAATCATCGTCTAAATTGTCGATATTGGCATTAACTCGTGAATAGAAAATAGTTCACCCCTAAATAAGTACGTTACTTTTCTATATTAATCACTTACTTGACGCACGCGTCTGGAATCCGAAGCGGTGTATTGGACAAAGAACACATCTTCATATATGCTATGGCAGTTCTGCAGGCTTCATTTTCAGTGAGACTCTTAACACACATGTCATTGAAAGGAGAATTTGATACTCGGTCGAAACAAGATGCGAACGGTGACACTTTGCTGCCATAGAAAGAATAACAGATATCAGCAACTTCTGCTGGCAGCGTCTCTAGCATCTCTTTACTTCCTCTCCTTTCAACGATTTTCGCGGGTGTCGCGCATTTTCTATCCAATGCCCAGCTATCAGTAAAACGCTGGAGGTCTTTCGTTGTTAGTCTAGTTTTGTTTGGTGTCGATAAATCATCGTAAGGTTCATTGTTCATAGTCCCCCAGAGACCTGCCGTCTTACCGAAATACCATCCTACGAGAGATGTGAAACTTATTATGGAGCCCCTCGAGGAGAACGCGAACGCTAGTAAAACTTACCTGAAACCTCAAAGATGCATAAGTCAAATTTCATATTGCATTGCAACTCGAAACCCATTTGGCTTTCAATTGTCACGATGTCGGCCTCTTGATAGATGTATGTGTCATCGATTTGAAGTGGTAGCAATGTTTGCCTACTACCATCTCCAATGGTGATTGTCTAAAAGAGCATCAACAGGATCAGCAATATAGTGAAGTTTATAGATTATATACTAACATTAGTAAACACATCAATTCGTATCAGAGTGCCGTTAATCAGAACGAGCAACTCGTGACTTGTTGGCGCAGCCTCTTTATAGGATACGGCAATTGAAAAGTTTCTATCCAGAAAGTCGGATGCCAACAGATAGGTGCAGCTCCCTTGGAAATCGAATACTTGACCGTCGAATGTTATGTAATGCTGCGAACCAACCAACATTCCTTGAGCTGAAAGATTAAATTACATGAAATAAGTTCCAACGAAAATATAGTCCGGTGTTTAATAACTCACATTTGAACGGGGGTAGCCAATCTGAAGGATCAGTGTACGGTTTGTAGTCGTAGTAGAAACTTGCGAAGGTCATCTTGGAAGTAGAGAAAAAGCCCTGTATATCACTGAATGTCCTGTATTCGGGAATTTCCTGAAAGAACGTGTTCATGAGACGTGACGTAATTATTAAGTAAGTGATGAGGAAGTTATACTTGGAGCTTGGGAGTTTCATTAAACGCGTGCCATGACATCGGCAATTTTTGCTCAAGATGCATTATTCCATCCGATGGTTCGAATAGGAACTTAGTCTTTGCTTCTCGGTATCTGCATATAGAAAAAAATTAATAAACGGAGGCATGCATTCGGAAAGTATTGACAATATATTTCTTCATGAAAAGTCGAAATATATTTAAATGTTACCTATTTTCAGCTTGTAAGGCAGTCTGTTTCATGTCAGTCAATTTTGAATGAAGCATCGTTATGAGTCGATGCAGTCGATTTTCGATGTCAAAGTATTCATACAACCATTTTACTTTTTCCTCGATTTCATTGTACTTTTCTATTATGAGTCGCATTGAGGGTAATTTCTTTAACTCATTCACTTCGCTAACGATTTCGTTTACGATTTCCTGAATTTCTTTACCGAACGGAACCAACTTGAAGTACTTTTCTTTAAGAAATTCCCACGCCACTTTCGTGTACTTATAAATGCTACCAATTGTATCGTCTCCGGTGATGTCTTTGTAGAAAAGGTCCAAGTCGTGAGTAAAATTAGAGATTTTGCTGACGTATGGATTGTCAATGATGTCGCTGTTCCTGATGTAAAGGAAGTCTGTAACAATTGCAGCGTTACGCATCATGATTTTCTACCTCCAACTCTATGTTCGATTCAATTGTAATTACAAACCTAAAATTTCCGTGCTAGCGGTCCACATTATCGTCTCAATATAATGAGCGAGTGTGAGGAATTTCGGTTCCAGAGCGGCAAGCGTCTTATGCCAATTGTCGAGTAACATTTTGTATGTTTGCTTCCACAACTGCTCCATGTAACGTATGAAGGAAACGTGCATGTCTTTAATGAAATTATCATATTTCTCAACTAACTGCTTCAACCCATCAGTTAGATGTTCGAAAGCATCTCCTTGGAAGAGTGCATTAACGAATTCGGCAGCCTTCTTGTAGTAGTCTTTAATCTATAATTCAGACTAATCGTTAGATTGACTATTCCCTTGCTAATTGAAAGCGCAATTGCATTTCCTACCTTATTAATTACCCACGATATGCCCTTTTGGATTTTATCACCAGATTCACCCATAACTTCCCATATTTCGCTAACAATCACTGGGAGATTTTCTATATGTTTTCTGATAGACAATTCATCAACAACATAAACAACAAACCGTACAACATCTTTGATGTAGAACTCGTTGGCGTTATATGATTCGTTGAGGAAAACTCTCAGCTCTTCTAGATCTTCTTCGATTACACGCAAATCCCTGGGGGAATACATTATTTATATTCATAAACTTTGAGTATGATATACGTGATATATGAGAATTAGTTGTGCTAGTCGCAGCAGCTTCATTACCCCACGTACACAATTTACTTGCATGCGGATTTACCAAGCAGTCGACCGACGGACCGACCGCCCCCGTTAACCCGGCGAACCAGCAGAGCGCACAAACAATCTTCGATCAAAATGCATACATTCGCCAAGCTTTTGACTGTATAGTATTCACATCCGTATTATCGGTCGGGAAAACAATGCTTCCAACATTTTATTTAATATTATTTATGCTTTCCCTATCTGTGCGGAAGTGTGAATCGAATATATTTTGACATGACATTCGAACGAGAGATTACTAACGCGCTAATAAAATTACATGTGAAACAGCATTCTCATTTCAACAGGAAATCGCTATGGAAATCAAAAAGGTCATATATAATGAAAGAATAAATTGAACGTGGATTGATGCACGACGTACGCGTACGAACATAGTTTGTACTTACAAAATGTACGTATGTGTACGAGAGTAGTTGCGCTTTATGTGAAAACAGGGGTTAGTGCAAATCCTCGCCTCACTTACGCCCTAGTTTTAAGCGGGGATTACCGTCGTACAAATTTCATTTATCCATACATCCACAAGACCTAGAGGGCCTAGAGCGAACTAGAACTAGCAGACGTGTATCTATAAGTTTATTCGTTTTGGCGCTCTGGTATTTGTGGTTGATCGTGTACAAATCTAATTTTACATACTTAACATCGTCGATAAACTCTTGCATTAGGGGTTTCGCATCCTGCCAAATGTCGCTGATGGCGTCCGCTGTTTCCGAACGTATATACTGTCGCCAGTAGTCAGTACGTTCCATTGTATAATTGTAAAGGCCTACGCTTATAGCCCGTATTCCATCCTGCAAATATTTTTATATGAAATTGAGTACTTTTGCGTGCGAGCATCCCTTCATCCATATATTCGTATAAAAAAAAAGTATAAGAGCCTCAGCCGGACAAGATGGGACAACATGAGGCCGGATAATGCGAATTTTGGTTCAAAAATATTGTGAGGGAGATAGGAAATCGTGCCTCGACGGGATCACATATACCTTAATGTCTTGCTTCAGCTCGGGTCTCCATCGTAAGCTAGATACGACCAAACGGGAATGATTCAGTTTGAGATAATAGGACACGTCGGAAATGCGATCCTCCTCGTAGTCGCGCCAAATGTCGAAGTAGGCGCTTCGCGCGTCCGGAATGTTTCCGTACATGTGCATACTTTGACTGCCGTCTGTAAATCATGGGTGAAAAATGTACCGTGAACAATATTACTTTCTAGTTGTACAGTCGTACATACTACACTTTTTTAAAAGTTAGACATTTTAAGAATTATTCATACCTGTAGTCATGTTCAGTTCGAGCTGTAGCAACTTTTCAACAAAATTGAGGTAAAACTCTCCAGAGGCGTTGATGTCTTTCTCGTGTATAGCTGATATGTTGGCTGTGTAAAGAGGGAAATTTCCTTCATATCTACCCCACAAATAAGACAATTCGTGTAGGGTTTTTCGCTGTAAGAGAATAAAATAACTTTTATTCAAAACTTGTGCCACCACATCAATTCGAAAAAATCCAATTGGCTTCCTTTCATAATCGCATTCATCCGGTTTCGGACAAATAATTTCACACGACTATTATCCTCGAAATAATTTAAGCCGTTTCAACGACGGAGAATAACAAGCCTTTTCCGGCTATTGATTTCTAGCCAGAATGCTTCGGTTTGGTCCTTCGACATGCGAATCGACATATACACGCATGACCCACTACTGTATTATTCTTTCTACGTATATTCTCGGTAATGATTTTGAATGAGACGATTGATCCCAAAGCCTCTTATCTTATTTACCGGATAATGGCTGGATCGTATCGAGCGTTGAATTTTGAACGAAAGCTGGAAGGCATTTCCAACGAAAGACGTACGAGGCGATCGTATTGCGTCCTTCTAACAATAATTAGTTTTATACTTCTATAATGTCGTGGCTGTTGTTGGTCTACTATAAAGTCAACGATATACGCTTTATGTGGTCTTTTATGTTGCGATTCAACCATAAAAAAGATATCAGATGCTAATTTAGAAAAATTTATGGCAGGATTTTTAGTAACTCATCCTTGACGTTATCGACGCAAATTTTTATATGAAACGTAATAAATATATAAACGAATATGCACATTTAGTAACAAAATCTATATAAAAACAACCGAAATGGTTGTATATGTAACGACCACAAAATTGTTCCATAACTTTTTTGTTTCAAACATATTGAACACTCTTTTACAACTTTTATTGAAAGATATTACCTTCATTTCGATTTCGTTGTTGTCAACATCTATCCTTGTCGTTGCTTCGATATACTGTGTTGGCAAATAACTCCTTTTATAGTCGACTAAATGATGGGAATAGAATCTGCGTCGCCTATAATGTACTCCTCCTCGAACATCTAATTGCAGATTAGTGGTTGGATGACTGCCCCACAGGCCGTACGTGTAGTTGACATTATATCGGTCTGAATGATTTTCGAGCAAACCTCGCATTTTTAAAGTCTGTTCCGTATCCGGCGAATAGTCAACCGTTAATTTGACATCAGCTAAAGCCTTGCCATTCCGATCATATTCTCCAAAGATCGTGACGTTCTGTAAATTAATATTTTGCGCTCAGTTTGCGTTTAGTTACATCTTATAATGTGAAGTGAACTCGGTAGTTTAATGATTTCGCAAATTCACGTATAAATCGTACCTTTTCAAGCGAAGGATGCTTGAATTCAAGCAACATCTCATGGCGATTCGGATAAACTTCATCTTGTTTCCATCCGAATCCTCCTTGAACGAACTTTTGCTTCTCCCCTTCTTTTTTCCAATCCAAAGACATTTCAGATGATAAAGCGCAGTTGCTGATGTTATACGATCCTAGAGCCGTAAAATTTCGTCGAGGGTACGATAAGTTGATCTGTACTTGCTGCGCTTCCGATGATTCATCCTATACATTTAAGGTATTTCGATTTTATTCGGACATATACTTTATATTGATATTTGCAATGGACGTTACCATGGTTTTGTTAAGAAGATCGATGTCATACGCCAACCAGTGCTTAGGGCTCATCTCAATCCGTGAATATTGTTTAAACTGTTGGTCAAGCACATCGTAGTTGGTAGTGAATTTCACAGTACGATTCGAATGGATAGCCATCAGCGTTATTTCTTGTCCGGTTTCCCTCTTGAGTACCCTTACATTTCCCGTCACATCGAATGAGCTGCTATTGTGCAAATGATATACCTTCAAATACTTGGAATCCTAAATAAATATAATCTCGTTAATACAGATTAACACACTTAAAGCTTACATATACAGTTCGATTATTCGATCGGCTACATTCATTGGTTAATAGTTCGCTAGTTTAAAACAAGTTTGTACGAATCTGTTTCGGAAGTGCGTGCATGCACATTTAAGAGAACTGGATGAAATATTGGGCATTCTCTGTAGGTATGTGATATTTTTTAAACGACTGTATGCCGCTAAGTTCAGCGACCGTTAGTTAATATTGTGAGGTCAACTTTTGGGTAATTTATATCATTTGGAAAAGTTTAAATTGGTAATAATTCACATCGGTGTGGATTAGGGAGAAATAGCATTCTGCCACTAACTAAATCGTGCTTATGAGTTGTGCGTATATGTCCTTGGTTCGTGTGTTTTTCACTTCTCCCTCATGTTTCAAATGGCTGAATAGATGGCCAAACTCAGGTCACATTCATCACTAGGGATAAGTACGAAAATTTAAATCAATAGTTGCTCGATTTAGATGTATTGGTATATTGAGTGATGAAGATAAAAGTATTAATCTTCATCAGTAGTGTGAAAAAGGCACATAAATATGCCTAAAAATCATTATGTGCGCTTCTCCACTGTTACACAGTATCTAGGACTGTATTCTGAAGATGTTGTTAATTAAACAAGCAATTCTGATGCATGCATGTAGAAAGTTTCATAACGTGACTTTATGCATAGCATTCCCATGATGCAGAAATGTAAAAGCGGCGGTGGCCACAGCAGCCAACGAGTTGTTTCATTTGTCGTCGACAAGTGGAGGCAACGACATAAAGTGGGACACCGACAAAAGACCAGCAAGTTTCAGAATAGAATTGAGACAAGAGTATGTTTTAAGTAAGTTTCATTCAGCGCGGACCGACCACGTTTCCCATCATTGCAATTTGTACCACAATCGTGAATGCAACTTCTAATTAAACCTATGCCACACGATCGATGTATTTTTTAAATCTGAGCTAATATAAATTTAAAAATAAAATATAGTGGAGTTGATGAAGCGCGTTGATAATTTGTGCAAGACAATGAGCACAATGCTGAAGCTTGCTTGGGTGTAAAGGTAGCTGCTTGGGAATATTCTAGGCAAGTTCTAGGGCTGCTGCCGAGCAATAGATTAGAAAGGATTTTATAGTGGTGTCTGATTTATTTGATGCACCCACCACAGTTGGTGCTCTGGAACCGTCCTCTGGCGCACCGTACTCGAAGCTGTGAACGTAGTCAGCGCCGACAGGGACCAACTTGTTCTCTAGCTCCACGTGAATTGTATCCTTATCGAAGCCAGCTCGCGATTCTGACTGGCAATTATATTTTCCTTCCAGTACTTGTTCTTTGTTATATTCGACGCTAGCATGGCCGGTGCTTAGCAAAGGCTTTGCCTGCAACAAAATATTTGCGATAAAAGTTTTGAGAGCCGAATTTACACATAAAGGATTATTGTTGTCGACGAAAAAGTAAAGAGATAAAGTGGAAAGAGCAAACCACAATGAACGGGTGCAACAAGAAAAGATGTAAATAATAAAAAACATAAATAACTTGAACGAATAACCTAAACGATAACTTGGAGAAATGCATTGCGTTTATACGTACGCTGTAGTTATAATCCACCCTTGCTACATGTCTAGTCGCAAGTGGAAGTTCTACTAGTACAACACCCTTTGTGTCGCGTTCGACTGCTGAACCTCCAACTTCTGTGGTTGTGCATGTCGCGTTGAGAAAAGCATTATTGTTAGGCCAAAATATCTGGATGTAACGATTATATATCAAGCTGCAACGTGAAAAAGAACAGCGCACACGTGTGTGGTAAGTGAAATTCCGCATTCAACGAAGGCAAGATTTGCTTGCTTGGCTAGACTCATATATACTCACGCGCTAGTTTCGGTAGCGAATTCCGCAGCTGTGTAGTTCACTCCTTGGAATGGTGTTGTTGCATTTATGAAGCCATTCATATTGGCGAACTGCTTAAAGTTTATGCGAGCAAACCCTACAGATCGGTTGCCAGGGTAAAACAATTCACCGCTGAAACAAAGAAAACCCAAGGAGTTAATGTGACGATCGCAACTTTTCACACGTCAAATGACTTACGTAACATTGTGGAAGTCGACCCATTTCAAATATGACATGTTTGCAATTAGCGCTTCCTTTTCGAATTTTGGCGTACGCAATTTGTATAAGAGATGCGTAACATTGTTGTTCGTGTGCAAGTCGAGATAGTTTCGTACTTGGATTTTATTCCAATCGACAAGGACATCACCGTTCATGTGTGTCAAGTTCGTGTAGGAAATCTGTGTCCAACCGAAATGTTATTGTTAATGACTGTACTTGAAAGTGTTTAATTCAGGTGTGCTTATGCTTACCACTCCTGAAGAGCCATAGTTGCGGGCCGATTTGAGAGTGCGGTATTTCGCCGCGTACTTGATATCGGTGAATGTTCTTGATCCTTGGAATTGACCTGTTATAGTATGGAGTTCTACGTTCGGCTTTGGCAAAAGCATGATTATATCGACTCCCAGATTTCCTCTCTTTGGCTTCGACATCGTCAAGTTGCTACTCATTCTGAAAATTGTCCGCTTGTTATATAACAATGTCTAATTAATTCTTCACGAATAAACGTACATCCAAGCTTTATTTAGATCCACTTCACAGCCAACTTTAAGCAGTCCAAATGTTTTGTTCGGGTTGACGTAAAATGCATTAATTGCGGCATCACGGTTGTAATTGGGCTTCTGGTAATTGCCAATTAATTTGACGCTCATATTCTCCAACAACTTCCACGACCATGTTGCGTCGACTTTGCATGAGGTGTCACCGAGGTCGTAGAAAACGGTCACATGCCGCTCCACGTCTGGCAACCTGCGAAGACATTAATAACTCTAAAGGTATAATCTATACCTCTATAAACATAACAAATAACGCAAAAGCGGCACAAGAATATAAATAACGACATTAAAGGGAAAAGTTTTCTAATCTGACACGCGAGGCACTGCAATTCTATAAATGGAAAGTGCCATGTGATAAAACGCTATAGCGCCGTGGTGATATGTGAAGTGAATGAATATTTAATAGTTATAGAGCAAGTACGTGTGCTATATGAAAAGTGAACAATATGAGAGTGCTGGCGAGGGTGGCTGATAGTTGCTCGTGAGAGAAGTCTCTTTTACAAGAGCGCAACTGGAGCCGTAGTAAAATGTTTTGCGGATTGTTTAAATCAATCATCTTCTTACTGTATGCGACAAATTGTAAGGTTATATGTTATGAGTAGATGTTTCGGCTTAACGCACCCCTATTCTACCGCCTTGTTCGAGGGTCGAATGTAATACCCCGTAACAGACTGCAATCTATTTTATTTCACTCCTTGTATGTACCCCAGACTAGACAATCTATTTATTCTAAGCTAAATAATTAGCTCAAGCAGAAGATCTATCGAATAAATTTGTTTTATACATTAATTATATTTTTCGATCGAATTGATTTTCCATTAAACGGCAGATGTCCTAAATTATTTACCGATAAAGCCGAACGAGTGAGTTTGAGGACTTTTTGAGCGAACAATTATTGACGCGTTAAAATTTCAGTCCAATCGTTGGCGCGGCTCGTTTGTCATAAATTTTACATGGGAAGTCTTTTTTTTCAAAAGTTCCTGTCCGGTAAGCGAGTCCTTGCTTTTCTAATCTTAAAGGTAAGAATGCTTTCATGAAGGATCTCAGCGTTACTCCACAAGAGGAAGACGCTGTAAAATTGTCGTAACTATCTCAAACACTTTCATAGTTTGTACTTACGCGAAAGCAGCTCCCATTTGAATTTTCTCAAGACGTTCGAATGGCGTTTTAGCGTCAATCGTGATGCTCTTGTTAACACCGCTTGATTCCGCTTTGGCATTAACGACAAACGTCTTGTATATTTGATGAGACGTCTCTATCTGTAATGGAAAATTTGATTATACTACCTGGGCTCCGGTACTGGTACTAATTAATATGACATACTTGCAAACGAAGGTCCCAATCGAACTTGTCTCTCACATTCGTATGCGCTGTGAATTCAGAGTATTTCTGTCCTTGTCGTACAACATTTGTGACGACAAAGCCGCCGTCACGAGGTTGCATTTCGTAATGTAGAGTAAGCGGTTCACCGCCCTCCAAACCGTGCACGCCAATCTCTAATTTCTTCGGCAGGTCGTTTCCGACGTCCATTTCCAGCGAACCGCTGATTTTGTGCTTTTTGTCATTCATCGTAATGGTTCCAACTATCTTATATTTGCTATCTGTTTCTTTCACTCTTTTACCCGCGAACTCTAGAAGATGTCTGAAACATTAACACGTTATACATTTATATGTATAGTTGTCGTAATATGCAAATATAACCCAGTTACTATAACTACTAACCTCTTTCCATTAAAGTCAACTATAACTGCTGCCCCTAAGTCGTTATCTAGAAGCGTTGCATTCGCCCTAATTCCTATTGGGTACAATTGTATATTAGTCCTTGCTAATGCGTTTTGGTCGGTCACGTGCAATTCGATTTCAGCCTCGGTCTTCTCTAAACCCTTGAACGGAGTTTCCAGATAGATTTCCGCTTTCATATCTTTGGCTGACTTGAATTTCCACGCAGTATCCAGTTTAAACTAAAACAGGTAATAAAGATGCGTCGTTCATATTGTATAGATTTGCTCTCGGGAATCCGGCACAACCGATTCTGTACTTACATTGTTAGATATGTTTTGATGCATTGAGTAATAAAATTGAATGCGGTTTTCTATATCAGAAAAATCTTTTTTAAAGCGGATTGTCGAAGCTGGCAGGGTAAGAACCGTTGTTAATACGTGACCGTCGAATTCACCAATCATATAATCCCCAAGCATCTAAAAGTCGTCATGAATATACAATTAATGAAGGTATTGATAAAATGTCCTTCAAATTCCGAATTATTATCACTTCAGCAATGCTGTAAGTTTTCATTAAAATCGGATGTGAACGCGTGTACAAGTTATTCAAATTTGTGCGCATACATCTAAATACATCCAAGTTGCCTTCACTGGAAATAAAAGTAAAAAGGAAAAAGTAGTAAATGGAAAAAAAAAGAAGAGTGTACTCTCTGTTGAGCTTCATTATGTGGTTGGTTGAGTGGCTTTGAAAAGAGTGCCCGTGTCAACCATCGATAAATATCGAAATCATCTCATCTCATCGCGATCACCTTATAAACCAACTTTTGATTTTTCCCGTAAAATGTTTACGATTTCCTGGTATTTTAAGGATAGAATCTTGAACTGTACCTCTAAGCCAGCGACGATTGAAATGTCACTAGAATTTGTTAGCAGGGTAAAGTTGGTACGATATGTGTCCTTGCCTTTCTGTAGTGCACCAAGCACATCGAGTTGGGGTAAATTTTCAAACGGGGTGTGTACGTGGAATGTGACATTATAGATGGTTTCGCTTTGTGGTCTCATCCGGTGGAAATAGTGAGCTAATGTGCCCGTCTGCAAAAATATAGTTTAGCTAATCTATAATTTAATGGTCCCGCTTTGTCAATTATACCTTAATCCATTGACTTCCGTTTAGGTAGTTGAAGTCGAGGGCCAGAAGATATTGATAGCCCATCATTACCCTGAATTCGTACTTAGAAGTAACTTGTTTAAAACTTACATACGGTGTGCTAAGACTTAGCTGATTCTTCATATTGAAAACATCCTGAAAGCGGCAAGGATCAATATGTCAATGATAAATTCCACAGATATCGTGGATGGTTGAATAACATTTGCATCAGAATGGCCAGAATCTATATAAACTTACACTGAAATCGAATTCATCCCTTAGTATAGCTTTGCCTTCGGGTAAAGTTAATGTGGCTGCAACGTCATAGACGGTTCCTTTTTGATCAATATCAACCACAACCGTGACGCACGGATAAAAGAGCGTGTGCACTTCCGCGTAACCTGTCCAATTAAATGGATCTTCCTCATCTTCATCCTCTTCATCATCTTCATCTCCACTGTCGTCATCATCTTCTTCTTCAAAGAAATTTTCTATGAATGGACTATCGTTGTTCAGGTTTAACTTATTTTTGTAGATTTCTTGAGTTCGTATTCCGAATTCTTTTAGTATCTCTGGGTTAGGCTTCCCCTGTACAATAACTCCCAACTAAAAGTATACAATAACGTGAGCTATAACTATAAATATCCTTGGAGCTGGAGGCGGTCGGACGCGGTCCGAAATTGAGGACCTATTTCAGCGGGTTCGCGTACGCGAAATTACAATAGAGAAAGCACGTAACTACTGGTATAATGTGGATCCATTAAGTGCATAACTTGGTATAATGAGACATGTTTAAGCCTCGGTTTGCTCGGTGTTATAACAACGTGATATAGGTAATTCAGAGTCGGTGCTTGGGGGCATTGTAGATATAAAAAGATAAGAGAGAGAGAGAGAGAAGATGGGAGAAAAAACCCGAGAAGGAATCTCAAAATTGCGCGACAGGCGAAAAGGAAGATGTTTGGGGTAGTTCGTTACTATTTTATTTAAAATATTTGCCCATTTATCTTGCTTAAGGATAGACACAAATAACCCAATAATTATAGATCACAACGAAGAACGAAAAAGAATAGTCAATTAGGAAGAATTGAAAGCGCAGCGTTGTTGATTGATTTTGTTAATATCGGTCGTATTGAAAAATGCACATGTACTAAATCTATTGTGACCGTTATCAATCCGCAGAAAGAAAAAGTTGCAGTCGGATGTTCGTTCAAGTAGATAGATTTGGTAAGGTGGCGTGGAGTGGTGCAGAGTGGAGGCGCCGGGACTATTTAAGGTCGAACGTGTCTTGGCATAAAGTTTCTAGCTCAATGCATGGGTGATTGGGAAGTTGCGTAGGAAAGAGAGAGAGAGTATATATTTACTCTGCTCTTGCATTACGCTCTATTCGCATTTCTCTGTCTACATGCGTGAAGCAAACAAGATTTTCTAATAGTGGTACGACGCAGATCTTGAACCGACTTTGTACCGTTCTATCTGATCGTATCCCGTTTCGCAACTTTATGCGTTAGGTTACTTTAAGATACGTTCATTACAACTTTGCCTATGACTCTTACACCATCAAGTCCTGCTTACGATTTGAAGTCGTCATGGAATTGCATAGAGTGCCTTCATTTGATTAAATATTAATTGGGCCTACCGTGTGGCGATCATTAGACAAGATAGTATTGACAAGATGCTGATGACTGCACTGACAGACTTAGATCGTGGCTTCAGATATACTCATCTTTTACGACACGCGTGTGCTCGATCGATAAGCGAAAACCGAGGACGTTCGCTACGCCACCCCAAAGCTATTTAGAATAGTAGAGAATGTGGGCAATGCTAGATGTAAGTAAATTGTAAATCCTTGTTTAGATGAAAAATTGAGGACGACCGTAATATTCAGTAACATCTCTATACAAACTACAGACCTGAGACATCGCTAACTTTGCAGAAACTTCAAAGTCTAAGCCTTCTTTGAATATAAGTTTAGCGACGACGCCGTTTTCCTCGAAACCATCGATTGGAGTGTAAATCTTGTATGAGTATTCAAAGTCGGTGATATTAACATAATGCCAAGCTCCGGAAAAACCAACTAGCAACGAGTTCCAACCAACACGAAAGTCAAGCTAAAACGTAGAATAATTACATAATAATTTTTGCTTCCATTAACATTTACAAAACATACCATTTCCGGTTGTAGTTTTCCAACGATTAACACCTCTTGTAAGAATTCGAGTGGAGTAGCTAAATTGAATTTAACATCGAAGTTTGACAGACTGACAATTAGAAAACGTACTTCAATCCCTGTCTTGCCGGAAGGATATTCAATCTGCGCCACTAAATGTCTTTGTTGTTCAGAAAAGCCAAAACGTCCCTTAATTAATTTGAACTTTTCGATTGGTGTGGTAACATTGAAGACGAGCGTGCTTCTAGACAATTTCTGGAAGTGTCCTGTAAAGAGACGAACGGAAGAGCTTAGTAGAAAATATAAAGATGTTCTTTGGAAATAGAAGACGTTGGTTGCGTGCTCTACAATTACATTTCACGTATACACATACACCCTGATTGAACCTTTTGTCTCTCTCACAGAAGTTTGCATTGTTACTTATTTGTAAATAGAGATACGTGCGCATACCTTCCACGCTGGCACTGAACTCTCTATGATCCAGGTCTAAATTGGCAACTCCTCGCAGGTCTCTCGCGCTAGTAACGTAAATCTTACTGACGAGCAGCCCTTTGTTAAATCCCTTGAAAGGGGTAACGAGAGTAACGGTGCCAGTTAGGTTCTTCATATGCGAATCCTCATCGATTTGCCACGAGCTTGTTATAGCTATCTTCTGCTTCGGTTGGTACTGTAACAAAACGCAGGACGATATACGAAAATCAATGTGTGCGCATTGTTATTAATGATACTAGTAGATGTGGCACAGAAATCCTACCGTCATGTGAATTTCCGAATCGACTTTGCTGCTGTTGTGACTATGTTTAACGCTGGCACTTAGTGACGGTATATCGTGCACGGTGCTGTCTACTGCGCCTGTAAATTCGCATTTGAGCGTCGATGCCGTCGCCGCGTAATCTCCGAAGAGATCGATGGATATGTGCTGATCGTATTGCCAGGACATGCTTCCGTTGGCGCGATACATGTTTCCTCTATGGTTGAACCTGAACAAAGACATAGTGGCGATTAGTTCTGATGAACTACTTAGTTGATGAGGTTTAGCTGAACCTCGTTGAGCTCAACTAAAATGTTACGCACCCTCCGTTTAAAGACGTTCGACGCCAATCTTTAAACGGTGTCACCACTAACGAATTGATAACGATCATAGTTTCTTCGTCGTTCTTAAAATCCAATGATAATGCCAAAGATAGGGAATCGTCCGGACTCCAAGCAATGCCGGTATTTGACGCAAAATGTCCACCTGCAAAAATTGCGTTAACATTATATGAATACTGGTGGAACGGAACAGGCATTTAGTTAGGTATGAAATCTTGCTGATTCACTGACCCTCCAAGACGAACGAAAAGTAACCCTTAATGGTGCGACCAGGATAAGATATCTGGAAGTTGGCGTCGTAGTTGTAAGGCTTGTCGCTTTCATAGTAAATGGTAACCACTAGTTTCTGGTTCGGATCTCGATTCGCGTCCCATTTCACTTCGAAACCGGCTTCCTTGTAAAGCTCTTTATTATGCGCCCACATCGATAAGTAGATATCTCGCATTCTGCAACATTCATCACATTAACGTGATTCGTATCAGGTTGAGCTTCGTTGGATGTTGAATAGAATCTTTTGATTCGAAATTAGCACGAAGCAACGCATGCAGCTGTGCGGTTGTGTGTAATAGCCACAAGTCGCCCACCAACCAGCCGAACAGCAGGAGATGTCAGTCAAGATACACAAGTTGCTTCGGCTTACGTTCGGTATTAATTTAACATTTAACTTACTGGTCAATATGAAGTTCGAGGGTTATCTCTCTCTTCTCTTTTAACGATATCGAACTACTAATTGAGTAAAGTTTGCCCTTGTATAGGAGCTTTCCTGAAGTTATTATTTCGTATGTCGAAGTTTGGCTGTGCAATACATTCAGAGCGTATTGATCGTCGTTCTGGTCGGCCTAAAATTATACAGCTTCGTTAAGCGTTTAAACATATTCAATTGAATATTAATTACGTTTGTTTGTGTCGTATGTTTCGAATTCTATTCTAAATCATGTCTGCTCGAAATACAGAGTATTGAATAGAGCAAAATGCTTTTGCAATGTCGCCACAAACGGCAAGATTGTACAATTCACGTTTGTATCGTATGCGGATAGTGAATTGGGAACTACTACATATAAGTATAGATGAAAGGATACTAGGACAATGGCTATATGTATATGTTTGTAGGCCGGTTGGTTGGCAGGCAATTGCGAAAGGATGGGACAAATAAATGTTTAGATGAGCGTTTTTTTTTGTATGTGGCGGTCGTGCCTGTAACCACAAGTTGATAATGTCTTGCTATATATTGCGAACAGAAGGCTAAAGTTTAAGGAAGGAAGGAAGGGTAGGAGGGCTGGATGGACCGTGTCTCGATCTCCATCAAAGCTCAGACAGCTGAATAATGAGAAAACGTCGGGCTTAATTAATACGCGCACGTGACGTCCACTGGGATCGGTCGTGAGATAGTATGTTCTAAGACTAGACGTTATCTTTGCAGGAAGATCTAGCTATAGGTATAAGATGGGCGCCCGTGCATGCAATAATAGTGTGTATTGGTGCAACTTCCTTTGGGCCCGACAACTGCCTTAATTCTCACCTTAATGTCTATCTTGAATGCGGTGTTATTCCGGTAGTAATAACAATCTGCATTGATCTCACTAAAACTGGGCGATCTCACTAGTAATTTTAGGTGGTGATATGCGGCTAGGTTCGTACTTCTATCTTGGTATAGTCCTTTCGCGTCGAACTTATGTCCACTAAACCAGCTGCAGCTTAATTCCACCTGTTATTAAACGTAAAGTAATGTGTGATTAAAACCAAGGAATCTGTAATAATGTATAATACATTGCTGCATTGATAAAGACCATATTTTAGCATTAAACACTACTCTTAAATGTCTAGTTAGGTTCGGTTCAGTTCTTGGAACATTTACATGCTCGTTTTTGAATGAATATATACAGAAACCTTATTGAAGAATGCTTAATGCCCTCTTCCATTAGTAAACTCAATTTCATAACAGTGATATCGTAACTAATCACGAAGTGTGGTAGCAAATAGACTCAATTACACGTCTCAAGAGTATGATTTGGCTTTGCCTTCACTTGTAATCTAAACTTTTTAACGTGCACACACTTTTACTTGAGACATCCGGCCATAATTAATGCGAAAACTTACCATAAAATCTCCAGAGTTTTTCTCTTTTACTTTGCCTTCTAGTACCATAGGTTTAAACGTCGGAATTGTAACATTTAGACGGCCTTCATAGTGCTCAAGTGTTTGACGTGGATGATACCAATAAACGCTAACGACTACATCTTTGTCCTTAGCGTAGCGTGCTAATATCATACCGTTTGTGCTATATCCCACTTGATCGTACGACAATAGACCTTTGACATCCAGATCTGTAGAAGGTCGTGTTAAGGATGCGCTTATTTTAAACCGCGTTCCGTTCATCAACATCCTATATGTTAAAAACAGATCCATCGTCAGCATTTCGTTGTCCTCAGCCAGATTTTTGCTCAAATTAGGGCTTGATTTTAATACACACTTGCATTCAATGTGTCCCGGTGCTCTCTAACAAAATAAAATAAGTCGTATAAATAATAAATTAACTTTTCCAAACTTCATTCTAATTACCTGCAATGACAGGGTTGAATTAAAGTTATAATTAGGATATGCACTGGACTCCACTTTTGCTTCTCCGTTAATTATTTCTATGTGGTGCATTGCGCGCCTGGACAATGAGAAGTCCATTAAAACCACGTGTTCTTTTGTATTTACAAATTTGTAATCAAGTTTTAATGTGGACGTTGCCGAATTTTTTGTTAAAGATACATAGCCAAATAGCTTTGACATAAGTCTTTTTGTTTTGAACTTAAGGTCGACGTCATATTGCGAAATGCCCGCTTTTGAGATTAACTTTAACGATCCTAAAATCATCATAATAAAATAGATAGGCTCCCTGGTGGAAAGAAGAAAATCTTGCTGAGTGATTCAGATAAAAAAAAATAAACTAACCCTGAAGCTCAGCAACGCGTTCCTCGTTTATACCTAGGTACAATTTTGGTTCATATAGAAATCCGTTTCGTATTTCTTTCTTTTCCAACGACAAAAGTGCGTCGAAGTTTTTCTGATTGTTGATATCCAGTCCCAATTGCAAATACTTTTCCATATCTGTATTTTTGTATTTGCCTCGAGCCAGTACCGTGCCTTCGGTGGACCGAAGCAACAAAGTTATGTTCTGGCTTTCCTTGTCAATTGTAAGATTCGCTCCCATGATCCTTGGAATGGTTGAGTCAGGCGTATCTAGCGTAAGGCTCATGTAACTGCTCGTTGGAAACTCTTCCCATTTGTACTCGAGTAAATAAGTGGTGGCCGTCGGGTCGGATTTTTTAAGAGACAATCTGAATCCGGCCGGTCCCGCCATGATGTAGTGCGGCGCGTTATTCATTTCAGTCACGTTCACGAAATGATAGTCCGCACACAGCTTAAGGCCTACCGTCTTGTCCACAGCTGGCCAAGAACATACGGATTCAGATACGCGGGCGTTATTAATTCCAGCCTGCGGCTCTTCTCCACTTCCTTTCATAACGATCAATTCCGACCTGTAGATGTACAAATAATTCAATATTTACCTATCACCAATCCATACCTACATTCATCATTCACATACTTGACTCCAAAAATTTCGTTTGCCATTTTCGGTAAACCGAACTTGAAGCTGACTAACTTTGTACCACGAATTTTCAAATGTCCTTCGATTGCAGTCGATGTATACATGCTATTTTTCAACTTTATTCCGGTGCTCGCGTAGTACGCGTCCACCGACATGGTGCCAACAATATCTAGCGCTACGCTTGGATTAATACTCGCTCCAACATCCATTTCCTTCGTTTTCAAGAAATTGTCGGCGCTCAACGATCCTTTTAATTGCATATTTATCGACGTTGTTCCGACCGCGTTGAGCGTGACTGGTAAACCAGCTCCACTCGCCGCTACGTAACTGGTGTCCAGAAACATCGCTTCTTTGTTGTAATTGATTTCCTGCGATTAAATTAATGAAAGACAATTTGTGATAAAAACGTCTACAGTCATTCAACTTCTAAACACTTACCCTGCCAGAGAGAATGCGTTTTAAGTGCTCCGCCGGATCGAGGTTTCCAAGTGCGCTACGTATTTCTTCGTCGCCATTAAATGTCGCATACTTGAGCTCATTGCCGAATAATTTCATTCCCAAGGCCACCTGTTGTTTGCATAATTACCTCGTTTTATATTGTCCTATGCATTACAGGACATGGCGAGTGCAGAGCAACTCAACTTGATGCATTACACTGTAATTACTTACCTTAGGAGATCCAAATTCATTGTCCGTCTTGTAGTCCAATTTATCGATTTCATTGTCAAGTGCTTTGCTGTCGGTGGCACTACGGCTCCATCGCATTTTTGGTATTTTATTCTGTAGATTTTTCGCACTATATTGCCCCTTCGGTCCAAATATCGATTCCGCATAATGCTCGAATCCCTCCATTCGCCCGTATACCTGCATAACAAACATGCAATAATGTAGGACTTTGCTTGATTCCACACGTGGCACTGAAACAACGTACCTCTAACAAGTTGATAGATTCCCCGAATAAATCAACGGTCAGGTTGAGCATGGCAGATCTGGGAATGTACGCGGTCGTGGAAAATATAACATTACTCTCATAGTTTCCGCCTGCAAAGAAGTGTTAATGGTGTTAATTAATCGAAGTTGGGGAAATGTTTTATGTGTCAGCTGCAGAATGCTGGAGCTGGACTTTTGGCTGAAACGCAGGCGTTGTTATGCAAGATGAGCTTATTAACCACACTAAATAGTAAATCCACCCCAAAGATAAAATTCGTGTACATCAAGATTACGGGAAACTTTTTTGCTTCCTGCGATAATAAGAACTTTTGATAAGAAAGGATAAGGCCATACAATTAATTATAATTACATTATCTGCTTTAGATGTTAATCAAGTAGGCTGAAGCAATTGAAGTTCGGCCGTAAAAATATCTACTTACCAACGTTATATTCCTCGAAAAAAACGGAACCCTCATAGTTATGGGAAAACTTGCGCACGTCACTGCTAAACTTTTTAGTCAGGTCTTTGTCTGAGAGCAAACCTTGAATCTCCACTCGACTCGGAATTGATGACTTCAATAAATTGTGCAAATGACTCCAAATAAAAGAACCCACTAAAACCAAACGGTCGTGAGTTCTATCCTGACAGTGCCATCAGACAAACGAAACGAAAAGATGCAACCCTACATGTCGCTACGTTTATCCATTTCGCTTGTCATATTACAAATGGCCATAGACTCTGCACCTCTTTATTAGTGATACTTACCTTGATTCACTTCTTCGTACTCCAGACTGTGTTTAATCGTCCTTATCACCAAGTAGTTCGGACAGCGCATTACCTGTAGATATGCCGCAATACGCACCTCTGAATCCTCATTTTCATTGCGGAAGAACTCTTCGAAATATTGCCTAGATTCCTCACAAGGAAGCCGACGATGCGTATCAACGGCTGCTACTCTAATGGCCACATCCAGTTGTGAGTCTTCTATCATTAGACGTAGTTCTTCCTTAAACGATTCCGATGCGACACCGACATTTGCTAACGCTTTCAACGTTACCAAAATCTGTAAGCAGAAAAAAACTATGTGCCTTTCTTTCCGCAGCATGCATTTAGAATTCATGCGTATGCAAACAAGCTAGAAGCCACTCTGCTCAGATATGTGCTCAATCGATATGCTCTTTTATTTGTTTATTCAACATTTAAATATTATATATGTTTCGCCTGGGGGATTACGTACCATTTCTTGTGTTTCACGATCTGTTTTATGCGCGTTATACGCTTCAATCGCTCTGTCTTCTAAAAGTTGGATAATTCCATCAACGGGTTCAACTTCCGTACGACAATTTGCATTTTGTTTACAATATGTGTACGTCAAGGATGAAATTGCAAGGACTGTAGCTGAATCCTTTTTGTTTTGAAGCAATTCGTATACGCTTTCTAACATCGATAGATCTGGCATGGGTACAAGGGCAATGGACATCATCCATTCTCGCGCTGTATTCTCCGGCACGGCACCATTCAAGATAATATCTTTCATGAGCGTGATGGCCGCATTGCTGCCGAGATAAGGCAGAGCGTCCACAACATGTTTCCTGAAACAGTCGGTATATCTATAGTATAACATACAATCAAGCACGTCTGACAATGCGACAACGTTCAGCAAAACCAGAACTTCGAGCGTAGTCGTTGTCCAATTAGCAATTTGTATAAACAAAACCTACTTGCCGGTGATGCATAATGTTCCAGCGTGATTATACAACGCAGTTAGTGCTGGAGAAGATAGAAGGCGCGAGGTGTGAATGAATTTTGTGAATAAATCAGAGAATTCCGTTCTTAGATCATCTGCGCTCACCCTGCACAATTTCTTAATCAAATCCCTTGATGCCTTCAGTTCGCCGGATGTAGGCTTTGGCGTTGGTACATGATCGTATAGCAACTGGCTGCGTTTCTCAATCGTTCCTTGTTCTTCGAGAATTTCTGGCACTTCGTCTATCAGTGTCAGACGCTGCTGCACAATTGTAGTCGCACCTGCGGCTTGATTAGAAAATGGTTCGAAAACATGGGACTCTTCGCATTTGATATCGTTATAGATCCGATGGTCGATCGAAAGCTCACAATAACTTTTCGATTTCAACAAACTTTTTCCCTTATAGTTCTGAAAAATTTCAAAGCCCCTTCAGAATACAGGCAGAGTTGTATAAAGAGAATTCATATGAGGTATATTCTTTGGAAAACATCTTATAGATAGGTAATAATTTTATTTATGTCGTATCAAAAACAGTTGAATCTAAGGAATAAAAATCAACCTACCACTCGAAAATTATATGGAGTTGATTGTATCATCGAATGTAATCTTGATCGACTTTCGCACGAGCTGAGATCTTTTGTTTTTTCAACGATCAAGCTTGTTCCTTTGGATCCTTGAATCCTATAATTCGTTTTGCATCGACCACGCACATCCTCTTCGTCATCGATATTGTGATCCAAATCGAAGCGTCTCATAGAATTGTGCAACATTGAAAGTATACCTCTCTTGAAGTTTAGCACCCAATTCTTTTCCTCGGCGTACGGACATACTTCCGAGATGATGCCGTCTTGAAAGGCGAACCGTAACGTGAATTCACTGACTTCGTCTGCAAATATCCGGGTGTTCTCGTGAAGTGTATCGTCCTCTTCGTCCGACCACATGTTCGAAACATTTTCGTTCGCATCCTTCGCGTCCGAGCCTTTACCTCCGTTTTCATTCCCGTGCGTGCTGGAGCTTTTACGTAACGTGACATCAGTTAAGGATAAAATGCCGTCGCAATGGGAAATGAAGTCTAAGTGAACGTTGCATTCAATAAATAAGCTCGATTCATTTTTACTCGTGCCAACAAACAACGAACTCACGTTCACCGCATATTTGTAATTATGTCGAGTGTCTGGTGCATAGATGAATTTTCCTCCTTCTGTTAACAATATAGACAAAACAAGTTAGAACATGCATGCAAAGTATAATCCTGGAAGTGTTTAATTAGATCTGAAAATAATATATTGAGCAAAGTACAGCCGAGAGCAATTCAAAGCGCATCAGAGAAACACTTTCAAAAACTCTTTGAGATTTGCTATAGGTATATTCATATACATATTGCGGCAGGTGCTCTAATGTTTTTCTCAAACACAAAAGCATTCCAAACTGCAACTAGAGACAAATACAAAATACTTCGTCGACATACAACAAACGACGAACGAATACATCAGCAATTCGAATTATGCTTTTGAAATCGTTACAATGGCTTCGGTCGTTTGCGAGAAGGAAGAAGACAACGACGATGACGACCTTAAACTTTATACTAGCGCGTTTCCATTGCGGTTAATATCTTGCGTATATCAAGACGATTTAATCTTATATTTTCTATTACAATAAATCAATTATAAATGTCAAAGTGCCTATCGAATTTCGTTAGAAAATTGCGCCAACTTTGCATTTTAGCTTTCATATAAGCATGCGATGTGAATATGTTCTGATTCTAATTATGTAACAGCGCATAATAAAATTCGCATTAAGCTTGCTATGTCGTCATCGTCAATGCCGTTGTGAAATCTTATTTGAAATGCATCACCTTCTCAATTAAATAGGGCGTACGGAGCAACTACATACCTGTTTTTGAAAGTGCCGTAAGCCCGTAAGGAACTAATACGTATTTACATTTTAAAACAATTAATTCCACTTACCTTTGCACTCGGGCCTGCCGCAAATGTACGGATCCTTCAGGGGATCTGAAATTAGAACAAACAAAAACTCAATTAAAGTACCTGCGAAACTCAACTAATAAAATACGCTATTAATTATTTATAATTGATGCCGCCAGCCATGCATCATGCACTTTAATGATTTATTGTTTTTTCATTCGAAATCGATTTATATTTGAAAATTAAAAGGCATGTCCGATAGAAACCTTACTAGGTAATTTTCTTTATTAGTATAAATTTTTTTTTATCTATTTTGCGTTCATAATATACCAATTAGAATACCCAATGAAGTTAATTAAAGTATGAAATTAAAGCATTCCATGGAGCGGTTCTTTAATGTTCCCTTCCTGAAGACAACTAGTTGCATAAAGTAAATTTAAATATGCCTTTCTTGATTTTTCTGGTCTGATAGTATTTTATTTATACTATTTGCTGCCGCTTCACTAATATTGGGGGGAGTGCAACTTAAATCATTCTCCATAGTATAAATGTCGACCATTTTGAGCAACGCAATTTGGGTTGCTTACCATACTAAAATTAGCGCAAAATAGATAAAATTAAATAATTACTAATTTTGTTTCATTTTGACTTCTTTTTTAGAGTGCAAGATCGGGCTCGTTACTATTGACAGCAGCGAACTTAGCACATATCCACAAATCATCACAACATGATGCCACGACGACAACATCGTCGACACGAAACGAAAACATCAAATACTATCTCGAAAGCACGAAGAGTAATGTAAATTCGAATTTCAATACTAGTCAGCAATTGGAGCAGCAGGAGCAGCAGCAACAGCAAGGCGACTTAAAGAAATCCGATCCGGATAGCGTCTCCATCGCCAGTTCGATGCATTTTACCGTAGTCAATGTGAATAGCAGGCCGCAAGTACGAACACGAAGCTTTTGCAAAAAGCATCAACTCTCAGTGCTTGTTGTTACGATGTCGGCCATTTTTACCATAGGAATTATTACTGCCGTATTTTTATTGGAGAGTAAGTATTCTCTCGAATCTCTATTGCGGTAAATCAAAATAAATTCGTAATTATATATATATTTTTTTTCTTGTTTTAGTGAGAGCGAAAAGAATGTCTTATTGAGACACAAGTTACCACATTAGTTACCAATGAGCTGAACCAGCTGCTACAATAAGTAATTAAGTAATGAAATTATTTAAAAGAATTTTTTATTAATAATGTCAGAGGAAATGTAATTTCAAAAAAGTCGTATTTAATTTCTCTAACTTAAAACTTTAATTATTTAATTTAGTTTAATCTATACCAATCGAAATTAGCATAAATGTTAATAGTCAAATTTAAAGACGAACAAACATCAAAAAAAAAACATTTTTTATTTTACTTCTTAACGAAAAAAAAATGTATCGTTCTTTATACTTATTATTGTCTACTGTGATATTCGATAATTAACAATTAGTATTTTTTTTTTGTAAAAATCACGTAATGTCATGAGATTTTGATTTAAATAATTTAAACGAAATATAATAAATATTTTCATCATTTTTGTTTCCGCTATCATGTATCCGGATTTCGTTTATTAGTTATCAATTACCATGTGGCAACCACTACGTTTATCACTTACCTCAATGTCTTGAAGCGTCTGAGTCCATTTGTATTTCTCCAAATCACAACCGTTTCCAGCATTGGGCTTCAGTTTTCCTCTTTCGGATTCATCCTCATCATCATCGGGCACCACCTCCGATACATCTCCACCACCAGTTTCCATCGCCTCCACCTTCGCTGTGCCTGGTTCTGGTTCCTTTTCCTTTCGTACCTTCGTCGCATCAATTTCCTTTTGTAGTTTTTCGGCTTGATCATCAGTTAACTCCACGATTTGTGCTTCTTCAGCTAACTGTGCAGCTGCTTTCTTCGTCTCAGCTGCCTTCTTCTTCTGTTCTTCGCGTTGTTGTCTCTCTATCAGTTCTTGTTTGTGCTTATCGAGTGCCTCTTTTTCGTGTTTTTGAAAGATTTCCATAACAAGCTTTAATAATTTGCAAGTTACTCTTCATTTTTAATTTTTAACAATTTAAATAAATAACGAACCTTTTGCCATTCTCCTTTGCCGCCTCCTGTAAAGAAGTCTGTTTTTCTTCCTAGGAAACTAACGAATGTATCTAAAAGCTGAAAGTATTTATTTTTATTACGAAGATACGGTAAAATTTTTAGGTTAGGTCTAAGCGAATGTTCCATGTTTCAGTAATTTTACCTCTGATGCTCCTTTCGGATGATGTTGAGCAATTGATAAGAACAATGTATCGAAGTGTTCGATCTTTTCTGCATCTAATGCCATTATTTATAAGAATAATTATAATAAAACCCTTTCGAAAATCAGCGAAAAACACAAACTCCGACCGATTGAAGATTAGCTGCATATGCGTATCACAGCGTTGCCACTACTACACAATTTTATGTAATGGCTGAATGTCAAAATATTTTTATTCTAAAATGGTAATTGACAAAGGCGTACACAAAATTCCCGTTTATAAATTTTTATATGAAAGTAATGAAAATCAACCGCGCTTGTTGGTTCCGGAATAACACACATGATGTCGCAACACGAAAATCCACCATCTCTGTCAACTCTCTTCCTCTCTGCAACTCTAGAATTAACAAGTTTTTTTTTGTTTTCAAATATTTTTCTTATATGCCGAATTTTGAACAATGTAAAAGATTCCAGGAGTTTGGTCATAAAGTAACAAACGACCTGAAAATGTAATAGAAAGTTACAATTGCAATAGCAGTGGCAACGCTGGCGTATCAGTGTTGCCAACCCAATTATTTAAAATTTCCCTAGCTTGGGGCAAAAATTCCCATTTTGAACAAAAATTCCCCTTTCTAGTAAATGAAGTCTACTATTGGCAACCAGTAATACATCAACCGCGCTTGTTGGTTCCGGAATAACGCACATGATGTCGCTACACGAAAATCCACCATCTCTCAGCTCTCTTCCTC
>JARJEB010010428.1:0-16725 GCA_030264535.1 Liometoxenus newtonarum | reverse complement strand
GAACATACTCACGACGTCTTATACAAATAATAAGTGCATCTTAACTAATTAACGCAATAGGTCAATGCATATCATGCTTGATCTAGTGACTAGAACGTTGGTGGTTCGAGACAGCTAGTCAGATCAAAAAAATGTATACGCGCGCAATGCAATATTAATTAAAATAAAATAGAGTTTGAATCAACCAGAGCCACCTGTTGGCTGCGCGTGCGCCACATTGATTGATTACTGAAATGGCAAAAGGTCAGCATGCGTCATCTTAATTGGTTACTGAAGTGCCAAAAGGTCACGCTGACTGCACATGCGTCATATTGATTGGTCACTGAAGTGTCAAAAGGTCACATCAGATAATGGAAGGCCGCTGGGATAAACGTATGACAAATGCTGCGATAATTGTGTTGAAATTCAAAATTTGAATTTCCCGCCACTTTCAGAGTTCAACCAATCAGAGATCCATTTTATCCCCACTTTTACCCCCACTTTTTTGGGGTCGATTTTGGCTCAGAACCCGCATGGCTCCCCTACTTATAAGCTGTATACAACTAATTAAGAAAATTGAAGCAATCTAATAACAATAAGTAATGCGATGTTTATGTGGACTCTGAACGATCAATTACCAAACAAAGAAAACATACGATGTCACATATCAGCGCCATCATAATGGTAAAATGAAATACTTGTATAAATAGAGTAGCGGTCGTTTATCGGGCAGTCAGTACTACCGAGCACTTACTCTGATTAGTATCAGTTAATCAGTAGTTCTTGGATAATCAGTTAACCTGATCAGTTCGACCAGCATAGTTGCTAACTGAAGACGTCATCCGACAACCCAAACCAGAAGTATCAAGCTCTAGCTCACGACACCAGCACCAATCATGTCTACACTTTTGAGGTAATAAAGAACTCTTTTTACAAAATGTCTTGTGTGTATCTCCTTCGCAATCACCCTGGCCAAGTCACGACCTCAACGCCAAGCGAGTCCCCAACTCGACAAACAAGTCTACAAACAAGTCATCAGCTTCTTTAAAACCGAGCCGTGACAATATTACAAACAATAACAACAGACTGCTGGACCTTGTGTTTTCTAATTTAAAATGTAGTGTTGTTCGTAAAAATATAACAGCACTTGCTGAGGATCCGCATCATCCTGCTCTGCATCAGATGGTTGTTAACCTACAAGCTACACCTATAAGATGCTCAGTCAGATCTGGTTCACCTCAAGATCATCAGTCCTTCAAAAATGTGTGGTCAGAGTTAAATGGCAAAAGTTGCGCAGCTTATAAAACGTACCTGGCGTCAATTGGATCTAACATTACTAATGATTCTAGGACATTTTCGAACTATGTGCATTCCCGCAAGCTGAGCTCACGCATACCTGGTGATATGGTGTTTGAAGGCCGCTTGCTTACCAATCCTAGAGACATAGTAGATACCTTTGGTGACTTTTGCCAAACATCCTATGTTGATGCTCCTGCAATTGAAAGGATACACTTGCCTAAAATACAAAAAATTCTCGGGAAAATACTTGCAACTTTACTGATAAGGACATTCTCAACGCTATAATCAGTTACCAAATACGAGAATAGGCCCATCTTCGTGGCTTAAGTGTAGTGGTAATAGCCAAACTCCATTTAGAATCTACAATCTACCAAATACGCTATTGCTGGTGTGGATCAGATACCAAACTTGCTTATTAAAGATGGCAAGCATTGTTTCGTTGAAGCACTCAAATTGATATTTAATTTGTCAATTAAGTCTTCTACTGTTCCGTCCATCTGGAAAACTTCACGAATCTGCCCCGTCCATAAGAAGGGTGAGAAACATGACATTACCAACTACAGGCCCATATCAATCCTATGCAATTTTGCCAAGATTTTTGAAAGCTGCATCTGCACGATTTTGCTTGCTCAGTGTAAGAAAACAATATTTTCCAATCAACATGGCTTCTTATCTCTGCGTTCTACGGTTACCAAGCTGGTTGAGATAACCAAGTACATTTCTAACTAACTTGATTGTGGCGGACAAGTTGATGTTATATACACAGATTTTTGAAAGCATTCGACACTGTAAGCCAGAGCATTTTAATTGAGAAGCTCAAGAACTGTGATATGTTTTATGATCAATCTCTTGCAGTCGTACCTGAGTCAGCGACTGCAAGTTGTGCTCTACAACAACTTCAAGTCTAAACAGTTTGTAGCCAGATCTGGAGTACCTGGGTCAAATCTGGGTCCCATTTTATTCTTAATATTTATTCTATTGTTAATGGGCAGGAAGATTCTGTGTGCCTACAATCTTGTCTGGATTCTATAGCTGGTTGGTCCACTAAAAACCATTTAAAATTAAATTTCTGTAAAGTGGTAAATTTAGTCGTAAGTGGTCTATTTATTTAATTATTACATCGGTAGGGTAATGTTTATCAGGGGTGATAAATTATTTGATCAAGGTGTTTTGTTTGATAGTTCCCTGAACTTCCGTGAGCACATTGATATTGTCTGTGATAGTACTTTTAAAACATTAGGATTTTTGTTCAGCAACTGTAAACATTAACGTAGTGAGGCAGCGTATAAGATTTTATTCTGTGCATTCTGTCGCTCAAATCTGGAGTATGCCTCAATTATTTGGTATCCACTTCATGATACACAAACATATTTGTTATTTACGTACTAATGCTTATCCTCAACGCGGCGTGGATCACAACAACTTGTTAGAACTGTGTGATATAGAATCACTAGAGTCAAGACACAAGAAAAACTGTGTAAAATTTCTATACAAATTGTTAAACATTAAAATCGAGTGTCCCGATATCATGTCACAAATCTGCTGGCATGTACCGCAGCATCATTACCTGCGATCAACTAATGAATTTTATACGAAGTCAACGCGAACAAACCTGCTATTGAAATCACCCATCTTGCATTCTTTTGTTAACTCCACCTGAAGAAATGCGTCAGATAAATCTATCACACATATTCGAATATCGCCATTTTGTTTTTTTGCTACAACGATTGGTGCTGCCCATTCCGAATACCTACTTGGTTGGCGTTATGATTCCTAGCTGCTGGACTTCTTGATCGACTTTCGGTACGGCAGCGTATGCGACTGGACGTTTGGGTTGAAATACTGGAACGGCATTTAATTTGATATGCACATTCCCCTGAGCTTTCTTACAGAGTTCCAGCGTGTTTATGAAGATGTCTGAGAACTCAGTCGCAATGAATTTGGTCTTGTCCTGCTGTTGAATTTTGTTTTGGCTTGGTTTACCGTGGTGCCAACAATGTGGTTTGGTTTGGTTTAAAAAGTTGATTTTCTCCACTTTATTCCATATCTTTGCCACATACTTATCGAAATATGTTTAGCAATTCTCCAAAATAGGCACCATGGATTCTTCCTTCGGATATCAAATAGTTTTTTGAGTGTTGTAATTAATTGAGTCAATTAATAAAAATACACAACTCAACTGCAACGTCCGCCGTATATTTCCTTCGATGTTGAATGGACTCAGAATCCTGTAATAAATTTAGGGCTATTGCTAACTTCGGCGATCAGCGCCTTGGTGATCTATCCCAGACCTCGTCTGAAATAAAGTACTGCCTCGGCATGTAATCTGCTATTACAAACTGTTCATCCTATGCATATACTGGCTGGATACAGATTGACGGCTAATATTGAAGATCGGGTCCAATAGAAAACGAAAATCTTTATGCCAAAATGCTGAAAATTGAATATATGTCAACGTGACCGTGACGGCATTTGAAATAACTTCGTTCTTGCACATATCACTTACAAATTTTGAAAACGTGCTGTTTTGTAAAGAGAGATTTTTCAACCTTGTATATTCTTTTTTTGTGAAATAAAAAGGTACAATTTTTAAATTTTTACTAAAAATATGAAATAAATATTAAAAATTCCTTCAAAGTTGTAAAAGAAATCCATCCTGTGATTAATAATGCAATTTAAGCAATTTCTTTATCACCAAAAATTGAACTTTGAGTACCTCGTGACGTGACACAACAATTTTTCCAGCATTTTGGTAATAAATACTTATCACCCCTACAAAGTAGATCCCTGTATAAAAATTGCTGCGTTAAATTAGCACCGCACAACATTCGGACCGTATCCAATCCGATTTCATAGAAGTCGTCAATCGCAAAAATAATTTTCATCGGAAATATTTAAAGAGTTGTACGCAAATTAATATTTTGAGAGCCAATAGGAGCTATTGGCTCTCAAAATATTCTTCACCACCCGATATTGTTTAAATTTACTCCAGGTTCAAGCTAGATGGACTGATGCTACTCAGATAATAAATTTCATCCCGATGCGTTGCTTGCTTTTCCCGGAATTTTGCTAACATACACACAGACACCTACACATATCACATCAAAAACCACTTTTTATGATTCAGGGAAGCGAGATTCGTGGGGATCCGTCGAAAACCTGAGTTCGATATTCTTCTTGTTCACCTATATTTCCTTACTATACATTCGGTAAGTCCATAGATCTAATACTATTGAAACTACTGGATGGACAGTAGAGAGAGAAATTGCGTACCTAGTCGTTTAGCAAGAGAGGAGTATAGGGAGATCAGGTGATGGGATCTGCTTCATATTTTACTATTTCAAACAAGCTTGTTTTCGTTGATAATGTAATATTGATTGACAATTTAATATTTAAGCAGTGAAAGCGCAATGACAGTGAATATTTAATTGTCTATGCATTCGTCAAAGCGCAATGACAGTGCCCCCTTCTATAGAGCCTCCCTCAATGTGAAAAGGACATGAGTAGGTACGAATCGTTACACACAAGGTATAGGAAAGGGAGCATCCAGTAGTTTTAATAGTATTAGATCTATGGGTAAGTCGGAAAGTAAAAATGTTTCAAATCAAGGTTGTATAAGAAACTGAAAATTCTTTAAGAAATTAAACAAAAATTTCCAAATTAATTGTTTTTGCTAAGTTTTATTAAACTAATATAACAATGTCAATGTAACCATAACAATACTTTATATAATTATAAATGTTTAATTGCTAATTACTTTCAATTAACTTCAGAAAATATCCATAAAAACTTTTTACGCAAATCTAATTATTGAATATTTCTATTTAAGTGCACTTATTTCTTTTTATTGCAAGAAAGATTATCTATGAGAGCGAAAATAACAGCATTTATATGTGAAAAATATAATTATAAGTAATCTACAATCAGTTATATTTTTGTATTAAAATATCATTGTTTTTACTCCCATTTTTATATTACCAGCTTTTAAGTTGTCTGCAATAATTAATGATTCGTTCATGATGTGCATATATCATTACTATTAGGGTGTCATAAAATATTCTAAGATATTTTGTTACTATAGATCGGAAAACTAATAGTGTTTTCGGATAACTACACTCAGTGCACTCACTACAAGTTTCTTAAAAATAGACCGAACATGTTATGACTCATATAGTTTATAGTTTCAAGTCGTGTTGCTTTAACCCCCCACAAATTCATAGTAGACTCCTGGTACAAAAAGTAGTACAACGTGTAACGGTACTGTCCCCTATAATCAGTGCAAGAAAACATGCAATGAGTGAGAACTAAATGCATGCGCACTAAGCGCAATTCTGTTGATAGGCCGAACACTCGGTGTAGACCGAACACGTTCAAAATTTTCAGTGCATGCAAGTGCGCACTGAATGCAGTATTCCGAAAATGTTATTAAGTAAACTTTAGAAATATCTACAAATTTAATGTATAATTTTCTATGCAATTAATGTACGTATTAGTTGTTGAGTTGCAATTAAAAAGTAATATTTAGTATGTGCACGTGCACGGTGAGTAGTGGATATGCATTTGCACGAATAATTCTAGATTTCCTTGTAATGCGCGTTAGTCATTGTCTCTTTTTATTGACATTGATATATGAATCATATATGCATGCCAATTACAGCCGCCTATTGCTTTTATTCATCAATCAATAATCTTAATAATGATTGCGACATTTTTAATGTAAACTTGAAAATAATGCATAACGTTATTTTAAATTCATCAAATTTAAAAATATTATTTGTTATTTTATGTGAATTAGATCAATAATTCACTGGTTAAATATTATACTTTATATAAGACTATTCAATTATCTGTCAATATGACATTTAACCGATATAACCTCCAAATGACTTTGTTTGGTATCGATGAAATAATGATAATAAACTGACGTATCGATGACATAATGAGTCAATTATTCCATCGACAGGTCTTAATACAATGATATAATAATTAAACAACTGATTGTCATGAAATAATTGAAACATAATTTGGTAATCGTGGATAAAAATAATTATAGAATTTTTAGTACTTCGTAAAACCCTTATTTTTGTCTAATTATTAATTGTAATAATGTTTCAGTCGATGTCGATCTAAATTTCAGGCATCTTAAAACAATAAATTATTTCATATTTCGGAAAAAAATTGTACATTTGGAAAAGTGTAAAACAAATGAAGGTCTCCGTAGAGTAAATCTTGCAAAAGGACATTAGGTATCATTTTAGATATTTGCTACATGGAATCAAAGAACTTTCCAGGTTGTTGTTAGTATTTCCTCGGTTAATGTAAGTTTTAAATTAAAACTGAAAAGAACTTTGTTTCAATTTGAACAAAATTTTGATAGATTGGCAGGTTGGAAAAATTCGATTAATTTTTAAACGAATCAGTTAGTTTAATGCGGACGCATTTTTACTAACAGATACCTAGATGTAATATGAAACCGTGTTACACTGAGGTCTCTAGAAAATAGTTCTTTTCACTCTACGTAAATTTAACTACAATGCAAATCAATGATAAATAATAGAATATGTTGAGTCCCGTATTAAAATGTATCACATAATTTATGATAAATTGTTTTCCAATTTATCAAGCGTGTCGATCATCAGTTTGACATTGCCTTAAATATGACCGTCGATATAATTTCCCTCTCCATACATTTGTTTTATATTCTGCTGCCTTTCCAAATCTAATTGACTAAATTTATTCCTTTCGTAACCATTTGCAAGCACATGACCATTCGCAATTGACCCGTTTGTCAAATTTTGCACTTGTCGACTTAATGTGTCGATTGCTTCTCCTTCAAGATCATGAATCGGTATGCTTTCCTGCCCTCGTAGTGGTACGTGGCCGTTTGCAACCACAGCATGATTGGTCGGATTCTGAACTATTTTCGGTAGAGGTTTCCCTGGTGGTAAACCATGTCCATTATCCATACTAGGTTTGTCCTGCAGGTACTGTATATGCTCTTTGACGACGTTCCTGAAATCTTGTTGAACTGGAGCGGTATCCGTATCGCCGTCAACCTGTACAAATAATCTTTGAATTAATTAATGAGTGAATTTATTGCCACCTAAAAGCTATCACTATAGATTCACTAATTATTGATCTATTACAATCAATGGAGACGCAATTCAACTAAAATAAAGGTTTGTAATGACTTAAGATCCGAAAGTGCAAGTCTAAAATGTAAGCGATTAAAAATAAATCGACCCTTGTAACATCGACCAACGTTAAAGTTTCAATTGTTAATTCTAAGTGACACATTGTTAGAAGGTTTTCATAATAACATGTTTATTCTGTTCTTTGACAGCTGGGTTGTTGACATTTTAGCAAATTCCTAGCTATTAGCCTTACCAAGAAATGCCATAGATCGGAAAATAAAAATCAACAAATCTAACTGCTGATTTGGTGAGGTTTTCTCCTGATGTTAGTTAGGTTTCGTTTCGTACCGATGCACTTCGTTGTTTGATTGGAATTTATATCTTAGGAAAGTAAAACCAAACAAATAATTGTATCGCAATGAAATTTTATATTATCTTTAGAGACACCTTGTAAAACCAGGTAATCAACGTTCACCAGATACATTTTTGTACCTCTAATAATTTGTAATATACAGGGTGTCTCACCTAAATCGGAAAATTGGTTTTAGCTTGTTACATGTATTTTCCTATGTTCCATTTTAATTGGAACAACCAATTACTGTATCCAAATGAACTATGAACCAGCAACACATATTAATTTGGTCTTGTGGAGAATACATAATTACTTTAAAATTACTGCTTTACTCAAGGTTATCAATGAATTTATAAAATATTGAATGAAAACAATGAAGTTTCATTTGACAGAATGAGATTCATTTGCATTCTTGGTTGCCTGCCTTGGTTCTATATCTCATTGCCATACAATGTAATAGGTTGTCCCAATTAAAATGGAACATAGAGAAATACATGTGGTACGCCAAATCCAAAGTTCCGTTTTATTTGAGACACTCTGTATGTATATAGTTAAAGAATTTCCAACAAATAACTGACATCAAACAGAATATGCATGTCTCTTAAGAAGACGTTCGAAGCTAAGCAATTAATATTTTTAAATTAAAAAAAAGATGGAATGAAATGATGTTCTATAATTAGAAAGCGAATATTTAAACTTTAAAATATTTTTGGTCCTTTGCCAACGTAGGAAAGCTGTTTGAATTATATTAACTTTGTATTTTATTTGCGTTGATATATTCATTTTTGTTATAGGTACGCTAAATATCAAAAACTTACAATTGTCAATCGTCCTATATCATCCATTGATTTTAGCATTGGCAATGATGATTGTCGGAATATTTCTAAGCGTCGTCTGAATGCTGTGACACTATCATCTAGACGACCTCTTCCCAATTGCAGTTTTGAACAGTCCAACAGAATTAAGGTTGGTTTTTGTTTATACTGTAAATTATAAATATTATTATACAATCTATTGCAGAAATTGCTACTATGCAACCAATACTATCAAGAGCAATTAATTTATTCATGCTCTATTCATGCCTATAGGCTATAAGGGAGAGAGTTTTTTAACAGATGATTATTCACGTTTACCTACTAAAACTTTACAGTTTTATGTTTTCATTGTTAATGACATAAATGTTAATTTTGTTTATTATACTATATATCATATATTTACATTGTTTCTTTTAAATAAATTCCATTAGCTTTTTGCGCTAATTGAGGTGTTGTTGGAAGCGCTAATTATATCGGCATCGATGACTGTTGTGAAATTAAATAAGGTTGCACAAATTAGTAAGTATTTATTCAAAGAGTTCAAATTGGGGGTGAAGTCGATTGTATAAAAATAAGGGAAGTTATGGTATATATTAAAGCAGGTGTTTAAGCGATTGATGTTACAGAGATACTGATTTTACACACTGTGTGTGTCTGACCTATAAATTAACACATTTGATTGTAGGCTCTTAAGAATTGAGGGGTGGGTTACATATTTCCTCATAATCGCCCAATACTTAATATAGCAAAGCATAGAACCTAAGCGTGGGAACATACCTCAATTTGTAAACTAATACTTAAAACATTCGAAACGGAAGTTAACTAATAAACTATAGCTAACGAACCATAGACAACAATACTTGAACTGAAAAGGTAAAAACCTATCTGCCGATAAAACATATACATACCTATAAGATTTGCATGCCTAGACGCCCTTACAAAGATTCAATAATGGCCTAGACTTTGCGAACTAAAGAACCGTGTGAAATATACATATTAAGATTCGATAAGCTTGTCTGGAGCTTGTCGACATTAAATAGGTCCCATAATCACTGAGGGTCCTATAAATTACACCTATTTCTAAAACAAACATAACTGAATCAGAACAAATATAAGAATTGACATGTGAACTAGAGATTATAATTGAAACAAAAAACTGTTAGCGGTGGTAACTGAGGATGGTAGTTAGCGGTATTAGAGCGAACAAATAATTAGCGACAGCGTATGAATAGTAATTAAGTCTTGAATTGGTCGTAATGGTAGTTATTAGTATCGACAAGTATCGAGCAATCTCTCTAGTTGTTCAATGAATTCCAGCGCACGAAGTGGCTCTGGTGTGGTCAAGGTTACATATGTGATGGTTGGCTACTGTTTTCCTTACACTCGGCCATGCTACAAACTCTCATCCTCGAGCGCGTAGTCTTCTAAGTCCGCTAGAGTTTTCCTGATTCGACTACTTCTTCTAGGTAGCTGTTCGAGAAGATCGATGGTGGAATTATGACTGTCGTAATGCATGTCGGTGTCTACTTGAATCTCATCTTCGTGGCTGTTGGGATAATTCATGTCGTTGTCTTCTTCGGTGTCATTTTCGCGCTTGTCATCTTCGTTTTCTTCGGAGTGATGTTGTTCGTCGTCGAGAAAATGTCTTGTCCATATTTGGAGTTGGCTGACGTGAGCTGCAGCCGCATATGTCCTGGTTTTCATTGCGTTCAAGTCGCATACACGATATGTGTCGCTCGGTAATATCTCTGTTACTGTTAACTGACCTTTATATAACGCTTGAAGTTTAGTTGATTCACCAGTCGCTGTCGGATTAGGTTTTAGATATACTATGTCGCCGATTTCGAATGTAGCATTACGTCGCTTTTTGTCGTATCTTTCTTTGTGCTTTGATTGTTGTAGAGTGATTCTTTCCCTGGCCAGCTGTTGTAACTCACGCGGATTGGTATAAGTCTCTGCATGGCTTGTTAACTCACGCAATCTTCCATCATTTATTCGGGGGTCGTACCCATACAGTAGTTTGAACGGAGTTTTGTCAGTCGTTTTATTCACAGCGGTATTCAAATGAAGTTCAATTTGTTTCAGGTTCTTGTCCCATTTCGTTTCTTCGTTTGTTGAAATTTTGAGGAGTGGAATTACCGAACAGGTTTACTCTTTCCACATGACCGTTAGCTTGCGCATGGCTAGGAGAGTTAAGTGTGTGTTTCATACCTTGTTTTGCACAAAATTCTTCGAATTTGTATGAAGTATAGCATGTTCCTCGATCAGTTACTACCCGGTCGGGTGCTCCTGTTTCTTGAATATTGGTCTCAATCGCCTTAGTTGTGTATTCGGTGCTTGTATCTTTCAGTGCTCTTAGTTTTGTAAACCTCGGTCAAATTATCGATAAGCAACAGTATATATTTGTTTCGTCGGGTGCTGGACATGAACGGGCCTAGATGATCTATATGTACCAGTCCGAATGGTCTTTTTGAGGGTGCTATAGGGTGTAGCATCCCTGCTTGTTTACCCGCCTTTGATTTGTTCAGGATATATTCAGTGCACATGTGGATGTGTTGTTGAACATAATTCTTCATCTTGGGCAAATAATAATATTTCTGTATTTTTCTTAAGGTTCTGTCTACGCCAAAATGTCCCTGAAGGTCATGATATTTAATTGCCAAGCTTTTCCTCATAACTGTAGGAACAGCGAACAAAAGTCTCGTCTCATCGTTTATCTTCACGTTCTTATAGAGGATCCCGTCTCTAATTTCTTAATCCTTGATATCGTTTTTCTAGGCTGGTCTCGTCGTTACTTGGCTTAGGATTTGAATTTTTCTCTTAATATTGTCGTCGCTCGTTGGAACAGTAATAAGTCTTCTTCTTTGTTTATTAGAGTGAAAACATTCGCAAAACTTTCGTAGTCTTTGTCATCACCATCTTGGGTCGTTGGTTCTCGATTGAGCACGTAAACATGGGCCAATTTTTGCCAGGTCGATGTACCATGTCGAAATTATACTCACTTAAAAGGTTATACTATCGTGTGATCTGCGGGTTTCTTGTTTTCGCTGCCCTCAAGTGGGTCGACGCTTCACAATCGGTTACCACTGAGAAATGTATGTTTATCAATAGGTTTCTTAATTTGCTAACAGCCCATACTATTGGGATCAATTCCAATTTGCTTGAGTGGCAGTTCTGCTCTGGTTCGCTTGTACGTCTACTTATGGCATAAGTTAAGTGCCATTTGTCTTCATGCTTCTGTAGGAGAATAGCGCCTAAACCTTTCGCGCAGGCGTCCGTATGCAATTGCGTCTCTAGTTCAGGATTGAATGCTTTCAGGATGGGGTTTGCAGTCAACGCATGCTTAATTTCGACAAATGCGTTTTGTTGTTTATTGTTCCTAACAAACTTACCTCCCATACCCTTGAAATGTGGAAAATTGTCCATGCAAAACGACTGATGCAACTTACCTCCATTACTACAAATCAGCGCGGATTTACAACGAAAGCGGGACACGGGTGAAAATTATAGAAAAATCGATAAAGAAGGGCCTCCATTTTGCTTTTATGTTTTTATCGACCTCGTCCTCCTACAACTGATATGGAAACCACCAAGAGCGCAGCAAAAATCAAAATCGAACTACTAAAGGAGCTTTACTACCTATATAACAACAAGTGTTGTCAGTCCAGAAGAAACAAGCAGTCACTTTGAGGTCAAAGTGAGAGTCCAACAAGAATAAATACTCAGCCTACTACTTTTCAATTTTCAACACCCCCGCCTTGGGCATTCCTCTATGCTGATGTCATAGTTATTGTTGCAGAATTCCTCCAATCGATGCAGCTTGATCTCAAGAGGTTTACAGGAAAGGGTGCTTAAGGTTAGCAGAAGTATGAACAAATACATGCCCTGCAACTTCTCGGACACCACATCTAATAATACATCAACCATTGAAGGGGTTACCGTGGACAGGTTACAGAAGTTCAAACTTCTCTGGAACGCGCGAACGCCAATAAAACAGAAGGCATAATATATAAACAGGTAATAAGACCAACACTTCTATATGGCTCCGATTGCCAGCCAATGAAACAGTAGATGAACAAATGCTGCACACTACAGTTTACAGGTTGATTGAGCAATCAGTAGCCAACGAATAAATCCCAAACCGTTTAACATAGAAAAATAAATTGTGTTCTATAAAATGGTGTTAGTAGTTACTTTCTAACCCTAAGTACTTTCCAGATACAGGGTGTTACTTTGTTGTTTTAATGGAACACCATGTATTTTTGACATTTCCTGAAACATCTTAAATGTTCAATAATGATACCTGTTATATTTAAGGTCGTCATTACATTTTATGTTTTTTATGAGGACCTGAAGTAAAAGTACTGACACAAAATATTATATCTAGTAAGTAAATTAATATTTTAGCCCATCAGCGATGAACCAAAACCTACTTTATAAAATACAGAATTTTGACAAAACTGGAATGGGAATTGGGGACCAATTTTGTGACCTAAGAAATTAATTAATATTTTAATATTTTGTGTAAGTTCCTTTATTTGGCGTGTTCATAAATTTAAATGTAAATAACAATACACCGTAATTTCTAATTTTTTCTTGTAAGTTATTGTGGCTAATTTTGAAAATTGTGCAATTGAAAGTTTTCGAGACAGGCGAGGTTTCACTTTTGGACATTTTTCAGTTTTCGCGCTCTGGCGTCTAAACTTGGCAAAATTTACAAAATCTGAAAACAGTAATTTTTATGTTGTACATTTTGCGTATTTTTAGCAACTTTGAAGTAACAATGTATCTGGATGACCCTAAGTGTTTGAGTTTTTGTAGTGATTTTAATACTGAAGAGAAAAACAATTGAAAGAAAGGATCTCGGTTTACAACCTAAAATAAGAATTTTTATATGGAATATTGTGTAGGGTTATATCTGGATAAATTCAGTTAAATTAGTTGGTATTTATTGGCATAGCGCAATCACGGTAATCCTGTTTTGCTGGCGGTGTTGCAGCAAGAATCTGGAAAAGAATAGCCGAAGAGAATTAACTCTCGATTGTAGAATGAACTCTCATCGGAAATTGTACAGAAATTTAGTAATATCAAATCGTAATCAAGGGCATTTCCACTTTCCGATCAGAATTAATTCTGCAATCAACGATTTCAATGAAAACGTAGTGGTTATGGTTGGAAAGTTGTCTGGTGCGAATTTAACGTCCCTATTTCTTTTATGATCGACGAGTTCTACGAAATCGTAGTGGATATGGTTGGAAAGTTGTGCGATGCGAATCTTACACAGATTTATTTTATATGTAAAATAAATTTATAAATAATAAATATTTGAAAAAGCTCAAAATTTCAACCGTGATTCCAATAAGGAAAGTAAATAATACCAAAAAAGCAGAAGAATTCCGACCAGTTGACACATTGCCAACATGTATAATCAGTTACTAGAGGATATTACAAAAAATAATGTTCTTAGTACTTATCAGTCAGGATTTCGAAAAAACCATAGCTGCGAATCAACACTTCAGTGCCTGCCCTAATAGATGTCTGGCAAAGTAATTTAGATAGAGGATTAACAACATGTATAGTTTTTTTAGACCTTAAAAGAGCGTTTGAAAATTGAAAAGCTGAAATTATATGGAATAAATGGTTAGATTGGTTCAGAAATTATATGTCGGATAGGAAAAAAATGGTACGGTGCGGTGAAGCAAAGTCCAAAGAAATGGAAACTGTCTGTGGGGTGCACCAGGGAAGTATTTTGGGCCCGCTTTTGTTCATACTATATATTAATGATGTTGATTCCATAATTAAATATTGCAAAATTTCATTTGTTTGCTGATGACACAGTTATATATACTAGCGGTTATGATCTGGAGGATATTGTAGACAACATAAATTTAGAATTAAGAAATCTATTGAATTGGTTAAATTTAAATAAGTTAAAGTTAAATGTGAATAGACGAATGTGATGTTTATAACTAGAAATAAGGAGATAGTGTCAAGAAGAAATGGAATAATGATAGGCAACCAACCGGTTGAGGTGGTCGATACGATAAAATGTCTTGGGATTGTGTTAGATAATAAATTAAAGTTTAATGAGTATACGGATTGCATATGCAAAAAGATATCAAAAAAGCTAGGAGTACTAAATAGATCTAAGAAATATCTCACAAGTTGGAGCAGGAAAATAGTATTTAACACCATCATTTTACCTCACTTTCAATTCGCAAGCTCAGTAATATATTTGAGTAGTAAAGGTAGTATAGAGAAAGATTACAACAATAACAAAAGGCAATGCGTACTATATTACATTGTGATAAATACACCAAAGTAGAAAGCATGCTGAACGTGTTAGAATGGGTTAATGGTAGTAAATTGTTAGAAGGTAACACATTAGTTTTTATTCATAAAATTCTCTCATGCAATAATGGACCAAAATATTTTGAAGATATGTAAGATAGTGCTGCCCTCTATCCCTATCTTATATTACACGCCCAACTATGATTGTCTACTGGGAAGTCTATGTTACATTGAATACTATGTTATGTTCTATGGTGAGAGGTTAGAAACCGACATGTGGTCGTGAGATAGTTGTATAAATAAGTGAGGTGTAATTTGATTTTCTAGGTAAGGAGTTTATATTTAATAATCAGTATTAGCTTAATAATTAGTTTTGATTCCAATGTAACTTATGATTCTCGAGAGAGAATAAAATCACGTCAATAAACAACTTTACAAATCAAATTACAATCGCTAAGATGAGAGACAGGTTATATATACACATTGTTAGAAAGGAAAAAGGATCTTTTATCATTTCCGGGTTGTCAGAAGATAAAGAGCTATGGTTTGGATTACCATCTGAACATCAAAATCTGGAACAACACAAGAAGTTACCAGAGAAAGGGCCCGTCAAGAATACTATGACATCAATCCGTTCAACAAATGGTTACCGAAAGATTGCAATAACAATTGATGAAGATTTAAAGAAGTTGTATTATGATGATGATGTAAATTTATGTTACAATGAACTGCCATTAGAAGAGATTCCCTCGGACATTCCTGAATCAACTGTTACATTTGGTGAGACAGCTTCTGAACACTTTTTTATTCAGCGAATTAAGCAACTAGAAGCAAAACTAAATTCAAATGAAGAGACACCACTGCAACAAATAGAAAAAAAATTATTCTTGAGAAATTTGATAGAAAACTGAATGCCAAAGACTGGATGAACCAATTTGAGAAAGAATGTGAACGCAATAAGATTCAAACAGATGTAAAGAAAGTAGAAGCTCTACGTTTTTTTCTATCTGGAACCATCAACGACTCGTATGAGTCAAACTTAAAGAAAATAGGAATTCGGGAATGGGTTACGTGGAAGGAATCTTTTGAATTGGTGTTTATTGACAAAGGTTGGTCACGGGTCCGGAAAGCTCTGTCGTATAAATGGCTTGGAGGATCTCTAATTGATTATGCGATTGTAAAAGAGAGGTTGTGCTTAGATATCAACCCTGAAGGAGACGAAATCTCAAGGATAAACTTAATGGTTGTTGGTTTGCCATATGAGGCACAAGAAGAATTAGATAGAGAATCTGTAACTACTGCAGCAAGACTATTCGCTGAGCTACGTAGATTGGATGAAAGTTTTATGAAAAAAATGGGAAAAAGGAGATTCCTCAAAACCCAAGTATGACAAATAAGAAACCAACATTCCAAAAAGTAGGAGAGAAACAGGATGACCAAAGGAAAATAAATGAAATGCAACGTAAACTTTGTTATATGTGTGAATCGTTGGGTTTCCCTAATAGATGGCACCCAACTACTGAATGTTTCAACAAAAAAAAAGTACTCAACAAAACTACGGACGAACCCACTATAACCTGAAGCAGACATCCAAGGTACCGAAAGAATACAGTTAAACTAGAAAGCCCGGGAAAACTGAATGCACTGATAAAATTAGATACGATAATTAATGGAGATTCGGAATTACAAGCAGTATACGACAGCGGATCAAATGTCAGCTTGCTGAATTACAAAGTTGCAAACACATTAAAGATAAAACAAATTCCCAATGAAAGTACGTTTAAAACAATCAGTGGATACAGTTTTGCTAATACCCGGGCAACAGTTGAATTGAAAATAGGGAACATGACCGAAA
>JARJEB010010427.1:0-15614 GCA_030264535.1 Liometoxenus newtonarum | reverse complement strand
ACACACACACACACACACTCTCGCATGCACACGCACACACACACACACACACGCACACACACACACACACACACACACACACGCACGCACACGCGCACACACACTCACACGCGCACACGCACGCACACTCACACACGCACGCGCACACACACACGCGCGCACACGCACACACACACACACACGCACGCACGCACACACGCACGCACACACACACACACACACACACAAACACACACATACAGACATACATTCACACCCGTGCACATACACTCACACTCGCGCACATACACTCACACTCGCTCACATACACTCACGCTAGCGCACATACACTCACACTCGCGCACATACACTCACACTCGCGCACATACACTCACACTCGCGCACATACACTCACACTCGCGCACATACACTCACACTCGCGCACAAATACTCACACTCGCGCACATATACTCACACTCGCGCACATGCACTCACACTCGCTCACATATACACACACTTCACTGCGCAAAATCCACTTTTTCGGACTCAGGGAAGCGAGATTCCTGGAGATCCGTCGAAAACTCGATTTCGAAATTTTGACCGCGGATTGCATCTTTCCTTACTATACCTTCGGTACGTCAGAAAGTAAAAAGTATTAGGAATTGTGGTTGATTCCAACCTTAATTAATTCCAGCCATCAATTTATGTGTGCAACATTTTAAAACAGGTATTACGATTTACATTCGAATTCGGTTCAAGGTACCAAATTTTAGAGAATTTTGTCGAATGGTTATTAGAATATCAGTAATAAAGTCACGAATGATGATGACTCATTGCAATACAACAACGATACAACGATTCCCTTTTCACGCAAAATCTGTGTTCATAGATTTAATCGAATACCGTACTGATTTCGTTTTATTTGTGTTTCATTAAAATGTCAGACGGAACTTGTTGTAGTTGCACCTAAATAAAAGTCGTGTAAGACATGCTAAAGCCGCAATGCGCACAATTTGCGGTTTGTAACTTTTCTTCTATATCTGTTTCTATATAATTGAGACGATGTTGCCTGTTTCAACCGATTCAACTGAGTGGAATTAGTTTTACGCTTGTTGATTTTCAATGGAGTCATGGGTATAAACATCGACTTGAGTTTGTATCAAAACATAAATAATAACTTAATTTTGAATGAAATACTTGGAACAATTTTGATTTTGCATTTACATCTCGTTTCAAGCTCCGTTAACAGTTAATTCAATCGTAGTAGCAGTCGAGACAAAATACCTATAAAATTAAACTAAAATCTTCATTTACTCTTAAAATAGGTATTCCACATTCGTTTTGAATTAATAGATATTCAAAAATTATTGTCAGAATTTTGAAAATATAATAATTCTTTCCTGAGCATTTTTGATGTTTTTGTTTTGTTTTAAGAATTTCCGAGAATTCCAGAACATATTCATGTAAATCTATCTACGTGTTAGTAGTGCCATGGATATTAGTCTCCTGTCTTTTCTTGTAACACTCTTACGCACGTTCCTCAATGCGATGTTTGGGCTGTTTCTACTTGCATCTGGATGACAACTCGACCCAAAAATACGACGACACATCGCTATAAATTAGTTGTTTACTGCTAGAACTATTAACTTACTACATCACCACACGACTACAGTTATATGAGTGCATCCAGCAAGAAGAAAAAGTTGGTTGTGTCAAACTAACTTCCCAGTAAACCAACCACATAACATAGTGAAACTTATTTTTACTTTCCGAATTACTGAAGGAATAGTAAGGAAAGATGTGTAATCGTTCAAAAAATCGAAGTTGCGTTTGCGGCTGATCTTCACGAATCTCGTTCTCCTAAGCCAGATAAAGCGCTTTCCGGAGTGATGCCCGCGCGCGCGCGCGCGCGTGTGTGTGTGTGTGTGTGTGTGTGTGTGTGTGTGTGTGTGTGTGTGTGTGTGTGTGTGTGTGTGTGTGTGTGTGTGTGTAGGATGGATAGTTTGTGAAATATTAATTCCTAAAGGTTCAATTTAATTGACGACGCCCTAACATTCTAGAAAGTCATATACTGTATACAGGGTGTTTCAAATGGTTTAATTTTTACATATAAAAAAATTGGTGCGGTAGATTTACTCCGCACAACTTTCCGACCATATAAATTACGATTTCGTAGTACCCTCGTATCATGAAACCAATTTTGATTGGAAAGTGGAAATTTTACAGAAAATTTACAGTCGTAGTTTATATGGTCGGAAAGTTGTGCGGTGCGAATTTAACGCACCGATCCAGTAGTATTCGTGCAAAACAAGGAGAGCCAAATCGCTGCATTCTCGACCATCCGCATCACTTCCTCGTAATAAAATCACCAAATCGTCAAACTATATCTGTTCTGAGTTTCGTTACATCTTGTTCGTACTCTGGGAATAATATTGTTGCAAAAATTTAGGTAACCTTCGACTTTGTTTCTTTCATAATGTAAATCAGAATTTGCATGAGTTAAGCCTCGTTCTCACTTGCTAGTATTCGGAATTTTTTTTTGCGAATATTCGGAAATCGATCGCATTTTTCACGATTTTGATGGTTCGATATTTATGTAAATTGCCCAGAGAACTGCATGTAAATGTGTGTGGCATGCGCGTCTTGATTTTTTAGGCTTTCGTAGTCCTTCCTTATAATTCTACCCATCAGTAGTCCTGCCCGTGAGGATGATTTTTTCCTTCTTTACAAGCAGAAACACTCAACTGCCACATAAATAGTATATTGTGCAACTATTTCGTTCACACGCAACGTTTGGAGCGCGAGACGAAGTCGAGCGCTTCAATTCAAACAAGCATGGATTTGCGCTTTTCACATCAGTAGCACACGATACTTTTTCGCTGACCACCTTTTTTAAATTCAAATCTTCACTCCTCTTTGACATTTACATTTCTTAATTTTCTGAAGTTTGTGCTAATTTCACAAACTAAAATTTGAGTATTCATCTAAACATGGTGATTGGGTGATCATGCATGGACTTTATTATTGTGCGCTTGTGTAAAGCGGTAAAAGAGAAATTTGGATTTTGTGCGCCGGTGTAAAGGAGGAAACGAAATACTGATTTAATACGCATATGTAAAGGAGGAAAGAACTCTGTGTGACTTTTTCCATAGGGGTCGGCGAAATAGTTAGGTACCCAATTAAACGATGCGTATGAAATGCATCTAAAATTTTTTCAAAACATGCATATTTTGTCTCATCTTCACTTGGATTTTCGTCTAGAGGTCTCACTGTCTCGCACTTACGGACAGTATTTCCGGTTTCCAGAACTACGTAACGAACTTTTATCTATTTTGCGTTCATAATATACCAGTTAGAAATTAGAATACCCAATGTAGTTAATTAAAGTATGAAATTAAAGCATTCCATGGTGCGGTTCTTTAATGTTCTTTTGACACTACTAGTTGGATAAAGAAAAATTGACGTATACGCATTGCGCATCGAATTCTACTAGGAAACTGTAATCGTCGATCGTCTTTGATTTTGTGTTAAAATATAACGTATGAAACATATGAAAATGCTGGGTGTTTTAAATTTGTAGCATACTAGGTGTTTCAAATATTTTTCCTTATTTTCAAATTATTATTTAATTTGCGTATAAAATAAATCGGTGCGTTAAATTCGCACCGTTCAACTTTCCGACCATGTATACACCACGATTTCGTAGAACTCTTCGATCGTAAAAGCAAGTTTCATCGGAAAGTGGAAATTGCACAGAAATTTATTGATATCATAACGTAATCACTAATCAATCTCACTTTCCGATAAAAATTACTTTTACTTTGCTAATTTATTATATGTTCCATTGGAATGTCAAAGCATCTTCACTAAGAAAGCATAATGCCAGTGTTTCTCTCATCTGGTTTGCATCTTTTGCATGAGTATTTGTTCACACAGTTCCTGTTTCATTAATAAATAATAACCGTTTGGATCTTCTGTATCTATATGTAATTTGGAGAACAATATAACTTCCACGCATTTTTAGATTGTATCAAAATAGCTCTCACACTGATGCATTCATGCATTGACTTGTCATCGTGGTTTGTGTCGTCGTTCGTCCCACATCCCCACTCTCACCGTCTGTCGGTGTGTCTTTAGCAGAGTTTTTAGCTGCGAACAGAGCACATGCTAAGTTCGACGGTAAAATAAACGCTCGGTATATAGGGTGTCCCAACGTAGCGACCAAGCGCTGTTTTCGATAGAAAGACTGAGAATTTCAAAAAACTATTTGAACAAAAGTTGTGCAGAATTGGAAAGCGCACAACTTAAAATTAGTTTCAAGTAACAGGGTGTTCCAGAAACCAGATATATTCAAAAATAACATTTTTTAAATGGAATGATATACTTTTGATATCATATTCAGATACATTTTTTAATTATAAACATCTTTGCAAAAAATTTTTTTGATTGTCTCGATAGTTTTCAAAATATTCCCAAAATTGTCAAAATACAGCCGATGGCGTGCTTTCAGAAAAAATAACGTATCTCTTAACCTAAAAGAGTAAAATGAATGAGGTATTGTGCAATCTATTCCTAAAGAGCTTCGTAAAGTGAATATCGAGTAGAACACACCAATTTTCAATTTCTACTGTCCGCAAATAACTTCCAAAATTACACAATTTCAACCAACTAAAACTCGATTTTTTTTAAAAGCACCCTATAGTTTTTCTTTTAGAGATGAGTAGGGAATTAAATTACCTTCAATTTGATGTATCATTTTCATATGCTTCAATTTGAATATTTACGAGATATTTGCGATTAACTGCTTTAACAAGTTGAAACGCCTGCATATGCAAGCTCGTGTTGTTACTTGTAGAGAAAATGGTTAGTATCCATAGCAACATGATGACAAGTGTCATCGCAGTATGGGTCCAAAAATTTTATTAATGTACCGATGGAAAAATGTGGCCGAAGGAATAGCAGTGCACCTAACAATGCGATTGGAACACATTCACTCTCACACTCGCGCGATGTGCAGCACTCGACTTCGTCTCGTGCTTCAAATTATCGCGATCGTGAGAAATTGAATATTTTCCAAACTTGTTAGGTAAACTACTATTATCTTATACACGTATGTAGTATCAGTCAGTAGAGTGTGACTTTGTACACTTGGCTCCTGATTTGCGCTTAATTGGTATGTGAAGAACGTACCTACACATTCTTTTAATTCATTCAAATTGAGTATTCACTGTTATACGAGTTCTATGTATATATTGTTTTAGATAGAGTTGTTATCTAATCCTTTTATATTTTAATATTTTTAATACTCTCTGATAGCTTCTCTAGATATAAACACAATATAATTTGTAACCAGGAAATAAAAAAATCAAATTTTACATTTCAACACAACTTGGTAATTAACGCATATAATTGGTAATGGTCCAAGGACTTCATAATAAAACTGACGCGATTTTTTTTACTTTCCGGCCACATACCGTAGGTATGTACTCTAAGTAGAGGAAAGTAAGGTAATCAGAAACCTGGATGACATAAGACATCCAGAGGTGTATGGAATTACAATTTCCATAACCAAAGAAGTCAAATATCTGGGACTAACTTTGGATACCAAACTGACTTACAAGGCCTATATAGAGAAAATAACAGCAAAAGCCACCAGGGTGCTGATGGCAACCAGGTAGATGGCTGGACGAACATGGGGACTGACACCGGCGATGACCAAATGGTTGTACACGGTGGTAACGAGACCCATCGTCACATACGGAGCAATCATATGGGGCGAGAAAACCAACCTCAAAAGCACAAGAAGGAAAGAATAATAAGGGAACAGGGGCAGGGATATTTGGAGGCACAAACCAGGGGGAACAACACTCGTTAACCTTAGGTAGGTTTGCCTCCACCTTCCAAACAGAAATAGCGGCTATAGAATGGTGTGCCAGATTGAATCTGGAACATCACATCCAAACTAGGAAACCGCTTAACGTCCTATCCGACAGCCAAGCAGCATTGCTCGTACTGCGCTCGCCGGTCATAAGATCCGAATTGGTACTATCATGCAGGAACAATTTGGAACAACTGTCAGAACACTTAGTGTGGGTGCCTAAAGAACTTAACGTGAAGGGCAACCAGATGGCAATCCCCATGCAGAAACTCCTGGACTTCATACAGGAAACAGGGCTGCTGGAAGTATAAAACACCAGAGGGCACAAAAGGACCGATGAGACCGAAGTGCAGGGACGCAAGACGAACTACCTCTCGAAAAAAAAGTGATCAGAAAAGTCTTATTTTTCCTGGATTCGTGGAGATCCGTTGACCCCAGGTCAAAAATCGGCTTTTTGCGCATTTCTCAATTTTTATTCAGTATATCTGATTCATCAACCTTGGTTTTACAGTCGCAAAAATATTGAAAAATGTATAACGAGATGTTATTATTTATATAAACGATAAAATGATTAACATTTTTTAATTCAAGAAACGATTGAAGCCGTTTAACACGCGAAAACATACATGCATATTTGCTGCTTGAATTATTATAATTCGCTGCAAGGTACACGCACCTTGTTCGCACTTTTACAAATAAATCGGTACGGATTCGCACCGCACAACTTTCCGACCATATCAACTTCGATTTCGAAGAACTGGTGATCGTAAAAGTACTTTTGATCGGAAAGTGGAAATTGCTCAAACGTAATCATTCTCATTTCCACTTTCCGATCAAAAGTACTTTTACGATCACGATTTCTATGAAATTGAAGTTGATATATGGTCGGAAAGTTGTGCGGTGCGATGGCGTCTAACGTCAGTTTCAATATTTATAACGATATCCTTCCTATGAAGTTTATATCGTCAATTTCGAGTGTCAGCGCGATCGAAAGTTGCCTTAGCTAGTGATTGTTATCGGATTGTTGAAATGGTAGCATATATCTTCCAAACCATTAGATCTAGAAGAAATGTTAATAGCATATATTGCAAGAAATTGAAAACTAATGCGGAAGTTATATAGATACTTTTATGCTATACAATCAATATTTAGCGAGTTAGACGTTTTGACCTACAAGTAAAGGTGTCTTCTTTACCAGCCGGTTTTCTTTATTTTTACTCCAGGTGCAACTTGGAGGGATAGCTGCCCAGAAACCATTTCAGTCCCATACGATGGTTGGTTCACAATAGTATATTGTGTATAACAATATATGAAAGGATTCTGAGAGTTCATGTTTACAGATAGATTGATTCGTTGGCGATCGTGGCGGAGTTTTGCAAATACTTCATTGGTTATACATAACTATATGATCGCTTTTATTTTATTTTTGTTTATAACATTTAACTCAAGCAATACTTTAACTTGAAGAAGTACGAACTACCGATACATTATTACCGGCCCGGCATATTCAAGAGAACGGTACTTGCGGATTGTTAGTGATAGTGTCTTCCCTTTTCTGAATTTACATTTTATGCACATTTGAAAGGGTAAGAAACCTATGAAGAAAATCCCACAAGTAAGAAATAATTATAAACTAAATTTGACACTTTGAATGAATGCTTGGACACGTAGGAAAATGAACTGATGTTGAATTTTTCTCCCTAGGGATTCAAAAGTGTTCATTCTTTCCGGTAAATCGAGCGAAACTCTTACTTTCAGTAGAGATAGGCGAAAAGCGTTTTAATTTTTGCTTGTTCACTTGTTTCATATTTTGCAATTTTTACTCCTGAATTAGAAAAGTTGTTATTATATATAGCCGCTTTATGCCTGAACTATATAATAATGTTAATAATTTACTCATAAATAGCTATAACTTGCTATAACGAAGAACAAAGAATAAGTGAAGTAAAAAGAGAAACTTAAATTTTGATATAAATATTTAATTAATATGTAGAGAAGCTGATTTTAAATAATATAACAAAACAGTGAAGATGAATCATGCTCGATCAGGGAAAAATATTCCAATATAAATTCAGGTTTTATTAAAGTAGAATAATAAGAAACATAAAATTAATTGCATTAAATCTGTCAGAATCTATTCTAATGCAATACGCTTTGAAAATACTCAACCAAACCTGAAGATGAGCTGCCATGTACCTATGTTCTTTTGTTAGCACTGAAATATTAAAACAGATTATGCAAATGAAAATATAATAGAAACAAGAAGAAGTTCCAACTTCTCGACAATTCTGGGCATATTCATCGCTTTTCTACTAACTATAATTAGAATTCTTATTAAACATTGTAGAAGAAATGTGCGCATATGAAAACACTTTTACCTTTTATTTTTAATACTACTGTGTGATAGAAAGCAGTATACCTACTGTTTATATTTATTCATTCACATTAATAAACATATACCTATGAATTGAAAAAAAAACTTAGTTGTTGTCTCAGTGTATACACTAGCTAAAGTCTCCATATTATACATGTTAATCTCTGTTTCCGGTTCATATTATTTTATCGCAGGAAGTCCAGATCGTCATGAATTGTCATGAAGTAAGATTTTATTAGTATTTTTAATTATAGCCGTAGGTTTAACCGTTAAGAAATCTCTCCCATCATGTGGGAGAGATTGTTAGGGTATAAGGGTGCACAAAGGTGAACATTTAGACGGTATATCATCTTTTTGCATATTCCTGCTCCCATTTGCTATCGCTAGTGTTTTGGTAGCTTTAAATCAAGCAAGGTAGAAGAAATCCGCACTGCAGAAATTTCCATAATGATAAAAAAAGACCTTATAAGTTTTGAATTTCAGTCCGGGGACATACGGTATATGTTCCAGTTTTACTAAAGAATATAGAATAACACACATTTTAATAAAATAGGAGCAGTGAAAGTGCGCAAATTGTGGAATTTGTTTGATATTTATAAACATTGCTGTTTATTTATGTTTAATTACTGGCATTCAAATTAATTTAACCTACCAAACTGTGTGAAAATGAAATACTTATTCATGTCTAGCAATTATCTTAATTAGAAAAAAATAGACAAAAGTCATTTAAGTTACGATATCAAATAAATAAATAGCAAATAAATTTTTCCTAACTGCCACTATAAAATGACACACTTCGATATAGGGTTGGCTAGCCACTCGGAAGCCAAAGTTAGAAGTAATGCTGAAAAGTCAAACGGTCAAACCTATGGTAATAAATCAGCTAAACAATGTTGAAATTAACTTTTCCTACGGCCACTATGAAGTGGCACACTTTCGCCATAAGTTAGTTAGCTAGAAAGGTGACAATTGCTCACAACAGACCCACATTCTTGCCACTATCAAAAAGTAATGTGGAAAAGTCGTAACTATGGTAACAAAACAAAACCAGTTTATCACTTTCCCGCACAGTTTCGTATTAAATATGTCATGATACTCTCGCTCGTGAGAAATTGAATACTTTCCAAACTTCGAAATTACTGCAGTTGCACTTGCATGTCGGATTGCACAGAATCTTCTCTATCACTAATTTTCCATACACATACAGGGTGTCCCATTCTCATCGAATAGTTCGATTACATCTAAACGGTTAGAGACAGACGAAAAATGTCCCCTTAATTTTTCGAAAAAAGTATACAGGGTGTCCTATAAAAACGCTACTGACATCAGTCATTTTGCGTCTTTTGACACCCACATTTCCATATGACATGATGGTATCAAAAGACGCGTAATTAGATGCCAAAGTCAGCCAGCTAAAAAAAGTTTGGGTTGCTATATTTGCAAAAAATGAATTTTGGTCGATTGAAACATTTCAACTTGGAAAATTCGCAGAAAATACACCTGGGCAGATAATGAAGATTTAGACCAGTAGAAAGAACGCCCGTTATCTTCTCTAAAAGTCTGAGAAAACCGCAACTTGCGGTCTTGTACAGTCCCTGAGTAATGAATTTTTAAAATATCCCCTGCAAGTGACATTTCTGGAATAAAAGTTAAGATGGCGGCCTAACGGTTAGAGCAAAGGGTCGACTATGGGGTATCAAACGATTCCAAATTTTATGCAAAATTTTTAAAATGGAAAGTTAGGGCGAGATATTTAAAAAAACAAAGTTGATGTCAGTAGCGCTTTTATGGGACATCCTGTATACTGGAAAATATTTTTACGAGATGTATCTCGAAAAATTAAGGGCACATGGTATTTTCGTTTTTCGTCTATCTCTAACCGTTTAGACGTAATCGAACTATTTCATGAAAATGGGACACCCTGTATATCTACAAAACTGCAAGTTGCATAAATAGGAATTTCAGTTCTGATTTTGTTTCAGGTAATAATGAATGATTTATATATCATGTCATCTGTGGCAGTGTTGTATCAAAATCATTTTATAAAAATCTTATTAATTTTCCGATGGGAAAATGTGGCAGTAGTAAAAGAAGTGTACATATTGCGATTGGAAAACATTCAATTTCACACACGGTCGATGTGAAGCATTCGACTTCGTCTGGAGCTTCAATTTATCGCGCTTGTGAGAAATTGAATACTTTCTTTCTTACCTATTATCTTTCTTAACCAAACATTTCGCTCTCGGGTTTCATATTATTTTTTAACCGCGCAGGCAAGGATATCAGATCCATTTATCAGTTATATTATCATACCCCGAGACATACTCTAATGTTTTTACGCATATTTAATATTATTGACACATTTTCTGAAGTGCATTAAAAGCTAAGTTACATTTTAAATTAAAGCGTCATCTTTTTAATATTTCATATTTAATCCGTTATATTTTTATTATTTTAATATTTTCACAATTACACTAAGATCCACCCTCCTCAAATGATTAAATAAATGTATATAAAATGTAAAACTTTGTTTTATACTCTGCGTATATATTTATCTTATGTAATTAAAATCAGATCTGAAACATAAAAAGCACAAAGTTATAATATTTATTGAATTACTCTCTGAATTTTTGTGATATAGGGATATACGATATAGAGGCGTACCCATGTTAATTTTAAAATTTATATAGTCCTCTCCGCAGTTGCTGGTAATTTTCCACTGTAAATCACACCTTGTACCACAAATCCGGCAAGAATTACAAGAAAACCAATGATGAAGCATGCGACGATTACTATAAAAATCAGCAAGCACAATTGTCCGACCTTTCTTTCGATTACACTTCTTTTGGTCATTTTGACCTGATCTTGACATTAAAATCGATCAAATTATGATGGGCATAACGTCAATATTTAGCATTGTTTTATTTATCATTTTACGTTGCAGCCGCGCAATCTTGTAAATTACCTAATATAAATAATAGGAAATTATATGCTTTTATTTTTTTGTCAATCTCTAATTATGGGAGAAGATAAAATGGATGAAGTTTATTTTGAGTTATGCACTTTATTTGGTAATTTTTAATTATGAAATAAAGGTTAGATAAAGGGTATCAAGAACGCTGTCATTTCCTGTTACAGACCCTTTAAAAATTTCTGAGGTTTTAAACAGGATCTCTCTGGTATAACGAAATTCAAAAATTGGTGCGTTAAATTCGCATCGCAAAAGTTTCACACTACGATTGCGTAGAAATCATGGATCGTAAAAGTAATTTTGATCGGAAAGTGGAAATTGCACAGAAATTTAGTGATATCAAAACGTAATCAATCACATTTACACTTAGCGATGTTTACAATTAACTTTGGAATAAAATTTCAATGGAGATATCCAGAAATCTATCAATGTCACTTATTTGGGAGGCAAGATGCATAAGAGGAACTGAATACGCAATAGTTACAGGAGTGTGTGGTGGAGTGAGATTGCCTCCCAGACAAATCAGCTGTTCTAGAAAGCCCTATTGTCAATTTATATCGCTCGCATTGTGGAAATATATATATCAAATATCAAGGTTCAGGTTCAGGTCCTGCGAAGAAATGTTATACAGGCAAAATTTGTAGGAAATTGAAAATTCTTTTGTAAATCGTATAAGCCAACCACGTCTAACATTTATATTATTTTATATTATTTATATTATGGCTTTTACCCAAACACATTTCCCCGGCTCGGTACCATTCATCTTTCAAGCAAGGTCCGCAAACTTGCATTTTAATGGTCCCTATAGATTTTTAAGTATTTAAAAGTTATTTAACGCAAGTAAATTCTAACAGCCATAGTTCTACCCTTCTTTACAATTCTGTTGTATCTTTTTATGCAATAAAGTACGGACCGAGACAGTGTCAATAAAATTTAAAAAATTTAAATCATGAAGTGGAAGTGTTTGTTTTGATCTAAAGGTATACCTAAAGTTATTAACTTTTAGTCCCGGTTTTATGTAAACTAACTTTGCGGCAAGATATTGTGTCAAAATCTTGATTAGTCAACATTACTTTCCCGATATATATCTTCAGAATATCGGTCAGAATATCTTCTGCTAGATTCATTTATGAAATCCCAAAACGTGTTTGCTCTCCAATCAGTCTCCATTTATGATTTGTGGTTATCACTGTGGTTCTGGATGGCCTTGTAATGATGAAAATTTGCGATTATCCTTATTTATAAATACACAGATATAATACAGGGTGGCATTCATAAAATAAACGTGTAATTTAGAGTATCAAAGATTTAAACATGCATTCGCACTCTTTGAATTGATGCTGACACTGGTATAATGCATTTGTTACTGTTACTTTAAATGTTACATAAACTTAAATATATAAATGCACTTTAAGTAAAAGGTCGTACGTTCGCATTTAACTCTACTTCCAACCATCCTTCATTTGTTTGTATTATTTGCAGTACAAGACTCTCCAACACGCCCATTTATTTTTCAAGCCGCTGGTGTTATTTTTGATTCAGTTTGGCACTAAGACTCCTCACAGCTAGTAAACTAAATCGTGTATTCAGTAAATATAATGTCAGCCATTGAAATTAGTTTAAATTTACAGATGCTTCCTTTGGACATATTGTATATTGCTCTTATGAAACTCTGTTTTCTTATTTCATTATTTGACCTGCTGCGATTTGTACGCTTGATTACGTCTACTTTATTTATGGCTATGAGTACATTTAACTGATTTATAAATAAAAGGGCAAGCGCTCGTCGCACGTAGCCTCATCGCCGCCGCATTGTAAGTTCGTTTACGTGAAGGTAAAATCGGGAGAAAGTTTCATTGTTTATACACTTATCAATATAACTTTTGCAAATTTCGAACAGTTTTACTTCTTTTTCATATATAATTGTCGTTTCGTGAGGTCTGTTTGTTAGTTAGTCCTAGTGCGTCCTGGACTGCACTGACAGACACCAACCCGTTTGTTAGTGCAGCCAAGTGTATTCGATGCAGAAGCATTTTTTGTTACTCGGTTCCGGAAAGTCCCGGACCGCACTCTCTACACTGACTCGTGAGGAGGTGCAGGTTAGTATAGCCAGTGCTGAATTATGACGCATGCGTGTTGGGAATATAAATGAAATATTGGATATTTACATTTACATTTTTAAGAAATTTACATTTTTAACAATTCTAAGTTATGGTTTGTTTAGTTCTGCGAGTGTTTTTGTGGATTTTTTTAATTAGTTTCGTTCAAAATGAAAACCTGCAAACCTCAAACTGGAAACATATTACTCTGAGGTAACTGGTTTCACTAAACTGCACTAACACCTTTGTTATAATATCCGGTATTGACGTGCACAATGGTGCACTGATCATCCATTCCAGCAATAAATAATCCAGCACTATACTGAACCTACTGGATAACAAACAAACCTCATATATTCACTGGCATTCATTCCAAAAGTATTTCATAAGTCTAATTAAAAGCTATTATGTTCTAACATTCTTGGGTTCCTGGTTCATTTCGATTGTTTTTGCATTTGTTCCCTGTTGATTGTAACTATAAGAAACTAAGCAATTGTTCTTTTATATATTTTCGTACATGTACGCTGTTAGAAGAAATGTGTTAAAATTTAACACATTCGAGTGTCCAGACAGGTCCACTCACAGAATGTGTGTTAAGATAACATTTTTGCAATGTGTAGTGTATTTAACACAATCAACACAATTTTTTATGTCAAACTTACATATTGATATTATATCAAATTAACACAAAGAAAAGTTCAATTGTCACAAGTATTGTCTGTTAGTGTTACATTTTATTATAGTCAACATGACTAACTCGAATACGTAGTTGCAACTTATTGGGTATGACTTATATTAGCAAAAATTTGTGTTAATTTGACATTTTATTATTAGTCAATATGACTAACTCGGATATGCAATGTCGCAATCTCTAGTAAAAGCCATCAAATTTCTTAACGACTGCCAACCTACTTACTTACTTGTTCGCGGTCTCCCTTCACATCCGTTCCAAACTTGACATCGCTGCATCCCGATGATCCCCTCTGAATGCGTATCCAAACTCTGCCGGTTCGTTTGCCTGCTACGACCTTTCTACGATTGGGTATATAAGTGGAATTATAATGTTTCCACCGCTATAGGAAATGCTTTAATCCAATGAATTTAACGTAATTCATTAATTGAATTAAAAATTAAATGCTTATTTATTTATTAAATTGTTTAATCCTTTTTCGCGAACCTCGTTTTATATTCTATATTATCCTGAATTATATTATTTTGTGTACTGTCAATCAACATAACTTTTTGTGTAGAATAAATCGGTACGGGTTCGCACCGCACAACTTTCCGGCCATATCCACTACGATTTCGTAGAACTCGTCGACCATAAAAGTAATTTTGATCGGAAAGTGATTGATTTTGACTTTTAACATCTGACAGGAAATCGATTCAACGATTAATCGATTATTTAAAGAATCGATTAAGTAATAATCAAAAAGTCTCGAGTCTGCCCATCACTACAAATTTTGTTTTGAATGTGGCAAAAGTTAACAGACATTCATAGCACGGCCCGGATAGAGAAAAGTTTCATTCGGAACTGCTCGGGTACAGTCGTAAGGTGCGCAAGTTTAGTTATTCTCTCGTAGCAAATTGTTCTGAGGCGTACGTAATGTAGAAAAGTATTAAAATGAGATGTCGAAATATCAATTTGAATTTTGCAAAAGTCAACTGACAGTCGTAACACGGCCCGGATGGATAAAGGAAAGTTTCATTCGGACCCGCTCGGCTACACAGTCGTAAGATGAGCAAGTTTAGTTATTCTCTCGTAGCGCGGACCGTACCTAGGTTACGTTATGTTACCCGTGCGTTCATACAATAAAGCTGTAATTAATTCATTTATCCGCGACGACCACGTAAAACAGCGATTATTATGTTTTGTGCAGGCATATATGAAATGTGAGTCATATATGCCTGCACTCGCGAATAATAAGCTTGACACGAGTCAATTATAGGTCATACTACCTCTTGAGGATTTTACTTACGTCAAGCAGAACGCTTGCCTGAATGTAATTATGAAATGTCAGAATCTAAACGTTATCTATTGAACTGAAGGTGCGTTCGGATTTTCAGAGAGAGTTGGGGTGTAGCTGGAGTAGTATATCAGTGTTTGAAGAAGGCACCATTTACCCTTTTTGGAATAACCAAAAGACTAAAAAGCAATTAAAAGTGAAAAGATTAAATAGAAAATAGCCGAAGTTGGAATAACCGAACGACTAAAGAGCGTTTAGAGTGAAAAAAGTCAATAGAATATAACTGAACGCAGCTTGAAATATCTTATATATGACTGTCAAATATTGTGTCAAGCAAACGTCACGC
>JARJEB010010420.1:0-12471 GCA_030264535.1 Liometoxenus newtonarum | reverse complement strand
TATATATATATATATATATAGCATCACAACACAACATATAAACATCGCCCCAATTTCCCCATTTCGCGGCGTGCGGTCGCGTCAACATCAACACCGGCGGCGGCATGCCAGACTCAATTCGTCCCGTTTCGTTACGTCCCGGTCCCGTACGCAGGATACATTGCCTAGCACAAATATGAAACGTTGTCCTGTCCCAATACGGGCGCTCCTTTCAAATTGATTTATACATATGTTTCTCGTAAATATAGTTTGAATAATGAAAATTTTAGGACACATGTGGTCCTAAACAACCTGATCTTGATGCTTAATAATTAAATTAATCTACTTTAAGGGCAAGTCAACTAATAGTAGTTATTAATATTTAGCAATATATAGCAGTTCAGAAACAAACGAAGGAGTTATAAATGACGGCTGTCGTTGGCAGCCCCCGGCCCGGACATCGACATATTTGCCGGACGCTCATAAATTCCCTCTACCGGTCCGTTAAGTACACCGCCGCCGCCGGACTCGTAAAGTGTGAAATTCAGCAGTCATGGGCTTTATATTGAGAATGGAGTTTAGTCGTTGTAAATTATATACATTTATCAACAGAGACCAAGTGTCCATTCCATTTTCCAAAGAGTACCCAACTAACAATGCCCGACCGGGCTGCAGTTTTATGACGCAAAGATATGGTGCGCCGAACTGCACTGAGTAATATTAAAAATGCTAAAGTTCAGCAAGTGCAAGCTTACTGAATGAATTATATTTTATTACGTGCGCGGATCCAGGGTGGTCATGGAGGTCCGGATTCCCCTAATTTTATAAGTTAACTTTTAAGTTTTAAGTTTTAACTTTTATAAGTTAACAGAAGTAAATATTAACAATTTATCTCAGTTAAATTTAAAATAAAAAATTATTTTTATAAATATAAAAATTGTCCAAAATAGTAAGTAAGTATAAGTCTTAAATTAAAGTTTCTGCCGTGGGTCCCTGAAAACTAGAAATTTCAAATTAGTTTTATAGAAGTAAGCAATAAAATTTTTGAAAGTAACTCACAATGTGAAAGTGGGTCCCTCCACCCGGCCGATCACGAACGTACACCTCCATCCTGGCACGGCGAATGCTTGGACACCATCTTGTGCGTAGAAGATAGTGTCACCATGCCATGGAAGGACCCTGTTGCTATATATTACTTTGGACTAAAAGTCAAGAAATAATAATTGATATTTTTTTCATTTAATATAAAATTAATCCCTTACGAAAAACTTGTTAATTCGCACCAAAACATAATTTTCCCTCTAAAACAAAACTATTCTTATTGAGCCATATGACCCCCCCCCCCCCCCCCAAATTATAGTTCTAGATCCGCGCATGATTTTATAGTATAAATATAAGCGAACGTGATTACGTTTCTCGCACTTAGATCAATTCATGCGCTTGGAAGGTTGGTTGCGGAACCCTTATTTTTCATTTTCATTCAGGACCCTGACTGAAAATGAAAAACATGGCCATTCACGTTGCCGCTTTTCTAGATGCAAACAAAACAACGAGTATGCGTTTAATCGCACGCGGATGAGCTCTTGCACCCCTTATTTAAATCAAGAAACTTGCAAACGGTGGCTGTCCGTGTAAATATCGTCGTTCGGATTCGGAAAAACAGGCGGAAACTCTACAGTTTAGCGCACTCGGCAGCCACTCATCACAGATACAGATATTTACTCAACTGTATTTTTCTTCTGAGAATTATTCGGATGAAGTTTTTTTTCTTTTTACTGTATTCCGCCTCCCGTTTCTAATTTCATTGTTCTTTCACCCTTAGTGGATGTTTTATGTTTCTTTCGAGGTTGCTTGTTATTTGAACGACTACGTACCTATAAAATGATGCGCTTTCTTATATAAGTTATGAGTGAATTCCGTTTTGAAAGAAAGTATTTCATCTCCATCGTGTATTGGATGTTTCCTTGCGGTAGACCCTAAAAAAAACTTGCACACCGTGCATTCAAAACGTTCTTATGAATGTCGTTTTGGAGTCAGCGTCATGTCACGAGATCTCGTTTCATATACCTATATGTAGCCGTAGCAGTAGCCGATGTTATAAATTTCCACTGGGGGTGGTGCGTAACAAATATTTACCGTTGCCTCTTTTTCGTAAAGAGTTGCCACGATGCCGCAATGAATGATAAGACGTTAAAATGCATTACCATGATGTCACATGAAATAAAAGCCATATACAGCGGCGCATTATGTGAAAAATATGGAAATAATATTGCTCCGGCAAGCAAAACAGCCCTCTGCATATGAAATATGTGGTGATCAGGAACCAGGGGTTTTTTTTTGCAAGACTTTTTTCGCACAACGACTTGTATGGAATACCAATGGTAGTTTTTAGGTAGGCGCGAAGCGATGTTTCATCAGCATTAACGAGGAAACAACGCGACATCAGGTACGCCGTATGCGAATGCGAACCCTCTTTGTATTCTTCTGCCCTTCCGAACTATACACGGCACTGATTCTGATTGCCAGCATCTATATATATAGATATATCGAATCAGAGCCCAAATAAGAGATCGGAAATTATAAATTGCTACTGCAATCGCATTAATAGTGAAGCGCCGCATGGAAAAATGTGTTTTGCATAAGAAATGACTTCGAAGTGTTTCCTGTTTTTTTTTTCGCACTCGTCGCCATATTTCGCGTCACATTTTCCATGCAAATTTCTTATTTAAAAGGGCTGAAATATTTTACATTCTATTTCCTTTCATTTTCCAAACTTTAAACATTGGGATCCTTCAAACATGATGCGACCGCATCGTTTTATTTAAATTTTCATATAAAATCTAGTCTCGTTTGAATAAACATTTCATAAAATTCGCACAAATTTGTATCAAATTTACATTTTTTCAAAAAGCCTGATTAAAATATTCCTGTATTTTTAATCATTTCTACCCTTTTCTTATCCCTATTTATGTATCGGGTATCCCTTCAATGCCGCGCATAGTCTCTCATGTATTGGTCCTGTTTATATACGTAGATGTTAACAACGCTATGTCACCTGGTTGACGTGCTCTGGTGCTAAGCGCATTAACGGGGGTGTCCATCCCTGTTATACCCCCGCGGCTAAACAACAACCCAACTTGTTTACAAACATCAACGATTCTCCCTATGTTATTACTCGTGGACTTACCCGGCCCCGGCTCAGCTCCGGCATATCATTCATCTCGTTGAAGCAGCTTCGTAACGAATTAGCCCTAGTTGCATTGCATGTACACTAAAAATATAACGATATAACTCAATTTGGATGCAACCCTCTCAACAATGAAACAAAACAATTTCAAAATTTCAAATATTGGGCGAGATTTTCGGAAAAAATGTATTAAATTTTGCCCCTTTTATATATCAATTGAAAGACTGTTTATGTTTCGTCTCGAAAAATCAAGACAAGAAATCTATGTGTATCTCGTCTTGAAATTCAAAAAAATTATTGTTTCTTGTCTTGTAAATTGTAATTGTCTTGGAAATTAGCTTCAAATATCGATTAGTTTCCAAAATTATTTCTTTTAAATTTTGCAATTATATAATCAAGAATTTCTTGAAGAAAACTTGAATTTAAATAATCTCTACGATTCAAATCTTGTTTTGTCTTGAAAATTTCGGTTTACGTCATATTCGGTCTTGCTCTCGTCTTGAATTTTTGTCAAGATCAAAACAATTTTGCAAATCAAGAATTTCGTAATACAGCAGAATTTAAAATTAATAATAACCTAATATAAAGTTTCATGTGGAAATTCAATCGATTTTTGAAGCTAATTTCCAAGTAATCAATTTCTATCGTGAAAACGTTACAAGACAAAAAAACACACTTTTCTTGCATTTCAAGACATGACACATACCTATACATATATATTTTTGTAGATTTTTGGAGACGAGGAAAATAGACGAGAAAAATAGGGTTTTACGAAAACCTTGATTTTCAAATTTTTTTTGATCTTGACAATAATTCAAGACAAGAGCAAGACCGAATATGACGTAAACCGGGATTATCAAGACAATTAGTTCTTAAATTTTTGTCTTGAAAATCCTGTGTTGATAATCCCGATTTACGTCATATTCGGTCTTGTTCTCGTCTTGAATTTTTGTCAAGATCAAAAAAATTTTGAAAATCAAGAATTTCGTAAAACTCTATTTTTCTCGTCTCCAAAAATCTACAAAAATATATATGTATATATGTCATCTCTTGAAATGCAAGAAAAGTGTGTTTCTTGTCTTGTCAAGTTTTCACGATAGAAATTGATTGTTTGGAAATTAGCTTCAAAAATCGATTGAATTTCCACATGAAATTTTATATTAGGTAATTATTAATTTTAAATTCTGCAATTATAAACAAGAATTTCTTGAAAAAATCCTGAATTTAAATAGTTTTGGCATGAAAATCATTGTCTGGTTATTCTCGTCCTTGAATTCTTGTCAAGATCAAAAGAAATGTTTGAAAATCAAGAATTTCGTGAAACACTCTATCTACTTTTATCAAAGTGAATTATTCGAATTCATTTCTTTATTAAAATCGTAATGCATCAGCTAAAATATGTATGAAACAAAGCAACTCAACCGAAAATTATGCTTTTCCTATAGGTATATGCGTATAGAATTTTCTTAATAAGCTTTTTCTTTTTAGTAAGTATAACAAGAGTAACAAGATTGAGTTTATATAATTCAGTATACCGCTAATTGATATTGAATCATTAATACGGAGAAAACAGTAGACCCTCTGTTTCTATATCTATATATAATACAAGCGCGTATACTTTAATAAGAAGGGGAAGATTGGTTGAGTTGAATGGTGGTTGTGCCACCGACAGAATCAGAATCAGCATCAACGGAATTTTATACCTTTGCGTTGCTACTGTCTGGAGAAGATAAAAATAGTTCTGGATAATATACTACCAGCGGGAGTATCTGTTTTGTTGGCGGTGGCACATTTTTCAGCATCTGATTTGATTAGCCAACTCAACTCGGCTCAACTTAAAAATTGCATATATTCAACATTCAAGTCACCCCAGAAAGATCTGCGTGGATCTTAATAAAAGGTGATTTAGATTTCCATCGTAGTTACTTATACCGGGTGGTAGGGCATAACGCTGAACATAGGGAATTTAAACGGTACATCATCTTTTTGCACATTCCTGCGCTCCCCATTTGCAAATGAAGACAATAATTTTTGATACCAAAAATAATTACATTTTCAAATTATTAATTTGTATTAAAAATCAATTTGTCGTTCTCAAATATGAGCGGCCGCGCTTCTAGCAATAATTGAATAGTTGTCAGATTGACAACTCAAGCGTGGCGTACATTAAAAAATGTAATTAATTAAAAAGTGATAAAATACGTTTTTCTACACCTATTTAGTTATATGGTCATTATTAGCATTTTTTTCAGTGATTAATGGTACCTATACCTCACTACAGTGAGTTATGGATTTTCATAACTCACTGCTGTGAGTTATGGATTTTCAGAAATCACTGCAATAAAATAACATTGATCGCGTATTAAAGTTCAACAAGATTTAACGAATTTGAAGTGACCGATCCAACTTATCTATATGATCGAAGATCTCGAAGGAACCCGAGAAATTCTGTCAATTTCATAACATTGATCGCGTATTTTCGAAGATCATTTAAAGTTCAACAAGATTTTACAAATTTGAAGTGACCGATCCAACTTATCTATATGAGCTAAAATCTCGAAAGAACCCGAAGAATTCCGACCATAGCTCGATGTGAATCGCCCGCCATATTGTTTCACTTGTCAGTTCATGGTCGTTCGTTGCTTCATCTAGAAATCACAATTTGTATTTTGTGTTAAAAATAGTGCAAATATATTCGCGATTATGGCCATTGCTCATTCAGATGAATTGAGCCACTCGCCTTGCGGCTCGTGGGCACAAACATCATCTTCGTGAGCAATGGCTGTCATAATCGCTCATATAATAATATACTATTTTGTATTATATTTAAATTAAAATATGTCATTTTGAAAATTAATGTATCGTTTTTGCTCAGACTGTACCTCTACTATGTAATTGGACAAATGTAGCTCATCACAAGCTTATCTTTGCTTCTTTGAGCTGTAATTATAACATCAACGTGAACGATAATATTATTTATTGAGGATAAATAAAGAATCTTACAATTAATTTGTTTATACTGTTTTTAGTGGTGCAAAATCAATCAAAAATGAATCGTCAAGTGAACCTACCCGAATTGGAATCGGTGAATCGCATCACCAATTTGCCGATCGTAGAAACTGGTTGGAATTATGCCGAATACATGTATCAGAGAATCAAGGTAAGAAATAATAATAATTGTAGGTGATCCATTTGAAAAATATTTTTATTTTTATTCATTTAGCATTCGAATAATTTGTTGCAATGGACTCTGGACCAAGCCGAATCGTCTTTGTACAATGTTATTGGGACAGCCTCACCTGCAGTCTTCCTATTTGAAGGCCCCCTGTCCACTATCGATAAATTATTATGCAAAAGTTTAGACATTGTGGAAGAAAAAGTGCCATCTATACATTTACCTCCACAAATGGTAAGTTAATTACGATGCTGGGTATTTCAAGTAGTACGACGTGGAAGCACATAGATGGAGCAATCCATCTACATCTATAGAAGCATTTTCAAGAGTTTCGGCCGTATAAGGCGAAATGCGCAATTTCTTCGTTGTTGTCATCCAGGTCATCCTCATAGTTAGACTGTCCATGGCTGAGGTGATGCTGGGTTTTCGAGTTATTATTGCGTTGGCTCGAGGCTCGACAGAAACGAAAAAGATGTTTCCTAAAATCATTAAATATCTTTTACCGCCACTATTTCCAGGGCAAATGTTAATGTTTTGGTTATTTTTTATTTTTTAGATTTATACCAACACAAAGCAATACGTCAGTGATGTAGGAAATAAAATTGTACGCCCTGTCCTGAAACGTGCTGATTCGGTGAAGCAAATTGGTAATCAAGTGTTGGCAAGTAAATACACTACATTTGCAGCTGATAAATTGGATGGTGCACTCGATTTTGCCGACATGTATGTTGACAAGTACCTTCCGGCTGATCAGTTTGATAAGGGCAATGAAGGATTAGATGTTGTAGACTCGAAACTGGCAACTGGACCAGCCGGCAAAGCTATACAAACGAGTCAACACATGTATAGATTTTCGAAAAAGTTGCAACGACGCCTCACACGTAGGACTCTTTTGGAGGCAAAAGCTTTAAAAGATCAGAGTGCTGAAGCCATTCACGTTTTAGTCTACGTGGCGGAATTGGTAATTCTAAACTAATCTTCTCATGGAAACGTCACTTTGCGCCGTATCGGCAGGCGCAGATCTCTTTTGGTGACATTCGACGTGTCAGCCATCTTGTATGGAGGTTGGAAATTGCGGGAAATTTGAACTTACTTGCAATAGCAAATTTTGGCTAACAAATAACGGCCGAAGGTCACCAAAAGAGGCCTGACGAAAGACATAATAATATATATTGCGAAGTGACGCATCTGTTAGGTTATTATGTGCATTGACCTAAACCTAACCTAAATGTTTGACTATAGATTGCAACAGATCCAAAATTAGCCATGCAAAAAGGTCTTGAATTATGGGAAACATTGAGTAAGGATGAACCAGAAAATCAAGCACGTCCAGAAAATCTGGAACAACTCATCGTGTTGTTAACTCGGGAAACCGCACGTCGCGTCGTCCATTTAATCAATTTCACGGCGGCCGGAATCGGAAAGGTTCCACGCCATGTTGCCCATGTTATGAACGCGGTGACTTCATCATGTTTCCAATTATTGGATGCGTTGTTGAAGGTAAATGCTTGTTATGTTATTGCTTAATAACATTGTTGCCATCAAATAAAAAGCGCATTTGGCTTTTGCATAGCAAAACTTGTTGATGGTAGTGGCAATTTTCGATTGAAGGTTTTTGGTTTCTCAATGAGTTTCTGCATTTAGTTTCTATTTCTCTGCAGTTGCAAAGGTTGCAAGACGCGAAGCAACGAGATAGTGCGCCTGCGCCTGCGCCGTCTGGCTTATTATTGAAAAACGCTTTGCGCATCCAAATGACCCTGCTCGGCTTCTCCCCCTATCAGGATAACAATGCTCACTAATCAATTTTCAAACAGTTTGCTCCTCTTTTAGTAGATATTAAATAATTGTAGCTTATCTATAGCAATAGTAAAATGTAAATTTATTCATTTAGACCTTACACATGGACGACGTTCGACGTTTCTTGTGGGACGAAGCACAGACACGCACCGAACTTGTTAAAAACTTACTAAAACAACTCAATATGCGCACTACTGACTTATTGGTAAGTCCACGACTTAAAAACCTTCAATTAAAAAATGCAATTCACCAAATGCAAACAAAATTATTCAGAGATCGTAAATTGACATTTTTTCAACATTTAGGAACATATGTCAGCACTTTTGTTAACAATAGAGAAAAAAGACACTACTACTTCAGTATGTAGTAACTCAAATACTACAAACTCGGTTGGCAGTGTAATTTTCACTAGTGCCAACACTGCTGCTCAGCAAACACCACCAAAAGTTGAAGAACCGAATGCCATCATGGAGAATGCATTCAATGCTGCTGCATTAAATTTCACCAACGCTAATGTCAAGACGACGACAACGTCGACATCTACATCGGGACCAATAAATCAAGATACTTTGAAACCGCCATCTATGACCGGTAAAACACAGTTGAAAGCGACGCATCGAAACGCCAAAGCAAATGTTACCTCAGGCGGTCCCCCAATATACAATGGGGAAACTATTATCAAATCATAATGATCGAGAGATCAAGAGATCGAGTGAAACTAAGACTAACCTAAATTGCACTAAACCTTAACTACAGCTTTTCAGTTTAACTTTAACTTTAATTATCTGATACCGTTGGCTTGGTGTATCATTGAAATTTAACTTATTTTTCGTACTCTTCTTTTTTGATTTTTATCTGGTTTTTTCTTTAAGGTTATGTTTTCAAAATTATTGGTTGTAAGTTGTAATAGGTAGGTTTGGTTGACTTGGTTTCAATTTATATTAGTAGATTTTGTTTTAAGTATCTAATGCTATAATTGATTTGACATATGATTTTAATCAAATATTTTCTATTTTATATTAGATATGCTGATGAAAGCGTTATTATCCATACTGAAAAACATATGTTGATAAGGAATATTGCGGTTTAGCTTAATATGTTCTTATTTTTGGGTTTAAAATTAAGTAATTAGCAAATTAATAAATAAACAAGTACAAAATTTTATATTTTATGTTATGATTTTATCGTAATAGACACACACAAAAATCCTCATTGCCAACTCAATGAAATAGTAGTTTACCTAATAAGGTTGGAAAGTATTCAATTTCTTACGAGCACGAAAAATTCAAGCACTCATGATACGAGACGAGACGAAGTGCATGAGTGTGAATGTTTTCCAATCGCGCTAGGTACACCGAAAAATTAAGAAAATGTTTATAAAACACTGCCACAGATTTGACATGACATTTTCAATGATGCTGGAAAGTAGGATGTAGGACAAGGATTGATGTTTAGTCCACATTGGCTCACGAAAGCAATTAACCGCCACTTGATTTTGCTGGTGAAAGATTTCAAGTCGATGCTTGACAGTTTTCCACCAAATTTGGTCACTATAGGTATAATAAATTTGTAAGGTAAGTGAAGGTAAGATTGAGTTATATCATAGTTACACGAAAGTACATGTCAAATAAATAGGCCGTTTGGTATTCCGCTATTGATAGCCATAGTGGACTATAACCAAAATCAATGTTATTTAAATGGAGTGCGGGAAAGTTACATCTCAACATTTTTGGTTGGTGTGTTACCATAGTTATAACTTTTTTGGCATTACAATTTACTTTTGCTTGATAGTGGATAGAATTTGGGTCGGCTATGAACAATTGTTAAATTTCTAGCTAACTAACCTATGACAAAAGTGTGGCATTTCATAGTGGCCGTAGGAAAAGTTCATTTCAACATTGTTACCAAAGTTTTGACATTTCAGCATAACTTTTCACTTTTGCTTCACAGTTACTAGAATTTTGGTCCGCTATGAGCAATTTTCTATTTTCTAGCTAACTATCGTGCTAACTTCACAGTGGCCGTAGAATTTTTATCATAATCCTCGTCATAATCGCATATATTTATAATTCTACGTATTGTGTTGTGTCGGTATGAGGTCCACCGTAGTATAGCTACCGGTGCTCTAACTAACTAACTCACACTCACTAACAACTAACACTTGGCGGAAGGCGTCGAAACGCGAATAGACACACCGCGAGCACGCGAACCCAACCAAGCATCAAGCGCAAAACGCACCAAACCGTCATCATCGTCGGGTCGCCGGTGTGTTTGAACTGAAAAGTTAGTTAAAAACCTTTCAGCATTCGAAAAACTTTCAGCGTGTCGTGTGCAGTGCATGCAATGAGCGCGCTTCTTTATTAGTTTTACGTTTTACCTCAAAAAGTAATTCAACTGCTTAACATTAAAAATATATAAATTTCTGGATGTAATGTGATCAGTGATCTGAGGTTAGTGAATCAAAAATTAATAAATTAATAAAAATATATTCTTAAATGGAAAATAGTGTACGCCAAGGAAAATTGCATTGCGGAAAACATGTGCAACATTCACCACTAATTAATAATATGAATGAGAAAGATGATAATTCGAATGTTGGTGATAAAAAATGTCATGCAAGTGGAAATATTGGAAATATTGAAAATACTGCAACAGCACTAACTATTGGGAAATCTAAAGGAATGGTTACCATCAAACGCGAGCGTTTAGATGACGAAATAAAGGTATCCATACACAACAATAATTTTTAATTTTTTACAATTAAATATTTTTTTTTGTCATTAATTGCAAAAAGGATTTTCTTTTTTGTGACTGCATAAACTAATTGTTTGCGAAACTAGCCAAACTATATATTTGATTTTATCCTTTTTGTTTTGTTAAAACGTAGTTTTGAATGTGTAATAGAGTAGAATTCAGTATAGATGATATAGTAATAGAGTAATAGGAAGCTTTCTCGTTGCGATGCCGATACGATGCAACGAGAGAGCGAAAGATACGATACGATGCGACGGAGAAACACGCGCCAAGAGCAGAGCAGAGTCATACGCATATTGCATGTACATGTACATACAAATATAATAAAACAAACACCAAACGAAACACCACGCCGATGCCGGGATCGAATCCCATCCTTTACGTTTACTATATCTGGATACCCTAACATGGTGTTCGGTAAGCCGATCTCGGCAGCAATATGATACCCGAGTATCAGGTCGCAGATGGTGTGGAACTGATATCCCATCAGACATCGTAAATATACGCTCGGGCCGCCGCACCACATCGTGCTAGTAGTGCTCCATTGCTTTTCCAGTAATACCAGTAATACTGAGTTTTCGAGGTTCTGCTGCTCTTTCTGGCCTGGTGTTTGGTGTTCGATGTTCAAGTTGCCCATTGGCATTGCCTATCTTTGCGTTTGTTGTTATTCTACACGGTTTCGCATTTCGTTAGTCGTTACAATATTTATAATATATCCAAACCATCTTTTGTTGCATTTATTTTGAGTGAATGCAACACCAACAAAGTTTTTATTTCTGAAGGAAATATGTCTTCTATATTAACCAATCACATAACGATAACAATATCACGCCATCACATGTGCAATGACATTTTGAAACAGGTGTTTTGGTTACGCTTATGAGCATTTTATAACCTCACTTTTCACCAGACCCTAATGTTACATTCTAAGAAATATTACTTGCACTTTACGTTTACACCGATTTCTTGGAATTATTTCATTCCCCATCAGGCCGAGGAATTCACACCCCTTTTAATTATCAATGTACTTACGAGGTACAAATTCTAAGAATTGTATTAGTAAATGTAATAAAATGGTGTCGAATTGTGACTTTTAATTTTAAGACGCTGATTGTGAATTTTGGTTTAATTAGCTAGTCATTGTTTTTATTGTATTTATTGTTATTATTTTTAATGAAATTAATATTTTAATTATTCATTCCTATTATAATTGTTGTTATGTATATTATTATCACTTGACGAGTCGAATGAACCAAAAAAAAACAAAGCCTTTTTTGTTTGTATCTCGTTTTGTTTTGTTATTTTTATTCACGTTATTCACTTATGAAGGGTTTTTAATTGCCATTTTCTATTCTATTGGTTATTCCACGATAATAGTATATTATTCAATGAGCGCATATAGAGGCTATTATACGCGAGGGCGAAGGTTGCGTAGCAAAGCGAGCCGAGAGGAGTAATCGCGCGAGCGTTTAATAGCGTATATGCGCGAATTGAATACTATACTTTATCCGCGACGACAAAATTTAAATTTTATACTGCAGTATGGCTTTCAAACTTAAAAATTCAACCATGGAATTCA